>KI915057.1:639333-920625 GCA_000473445.2 Anopheles farauti | reverse complement strand
TCAGCTCCGGCACGGTCAGGGCGCGGTACTGTTGCGAGCCGCGCGACGTCAGCGGGGCGAAGCCGGGCATGAAGAAGTGGAGACGCGGGAACGGCACCATGTTGACGGCCAGCTTGCGCAGATCGGCGTTCAGCTGACCCGGGAACCGCAGGCAGGTGGTCACACCGGACATCGTGAGCGACACGAGATGGTTCAGATCGCCGTACGTCGGTGTCGTCAGCTTCAGCGTGCGGAAGCAGATGTCATAGAGAGCTTCATTGTCGATGCAGTACGTCTCGTCGGTGTTTTCGACCAGCTGGTGCACGGAGAGGGTGGCGTTGTACGGTTCGACGACGGTGTCGGATACCTTTGGCGACGGGACGACGGAGTATGTGTTCATGATGCGGTCCGGGTACTCCTCACGGATCTTGGAGATGAGCAGCGTACCCATGCCGGAGCCGGTACCGCCTCCCAGCGAGTGCGTCAGCTGGAAACCCTGCAGGCAGTCGCACGATTCCGCCTCCTTGCGGACGACATCCAGCACGGAGTCGACCAGCTCGGCACCCTCGGTGTAGTGACCCTTGGCCCAGTTGTTACCGGCGCCCGACTGGCCGAACACGAAGTTGTCCGGGCGGAAGATCTGTCCGAAGGGGCCCGAGCGGACCGAGTCCATGGTGCCCGGTTCCAGATCGACCAGGACCGCGCGCGGCACGTACTTGCCACCGGACGCCTCGTTGTAGTACACGTTGATGCGCTCCAGCTGCAGATCTGAGTCGCCATGGTATCCACCGGTCGCGTCAATGCCGTGCTCATCGGAGATAATTTCCCAGAACTGCGATTCGGAGAGAAGAACAACGTAGAGACCATGATAGGTTAGAGTTAAATTTCAGAAGACAAAGCAAAAGATATTTGGTAAGGTGAGATATTTGCGGAAAGCGAGGAAAACGAATTACCATGAACCATCCAACTCTACTCCTCCCTCTACCAGACATTTTGTGAGGTTATAACCTTCTCTTTATGCAAGTTATCCACATCCTGATGACTCATCAAACATTTGTTTCTTCTCTCTCAACAGTACGACAGCAACGGGTGACTCACCCGGAAGTGGTTGGAGTGGTACGACGACATATCCTTCCAAAACCCGAGAGACACACACATTTTATATGCCATTCACGTATCCCATGCCTCACCGTAATTGATTTCCGTTCCCCTCCGGGACCCACGTTCTACTCTTCTCCATTAGGACATCTACACGACCGGACCAACCGAGGATGGAGTGTGTTCTTTGTTCGCTTTGGGGACACAACAAACGAGCAAATGTATGAAAATACGGTGAAACCTAATACGTTTCCTTCCCACTGCCCGGAAAGCCCGAGTCGTGTCCGCCGTCTGGTGAATATTTCATCATCCGATGGCTCTCCGACTACTGTTGCTCAAATGAGGAGCACGCACGAGGAGCGAGAAGAGGAGTTTAGGGGGAGGCACACACATAAAACAGGCCTGTAATCGAATCCTCACCACAAAAAAGTAGGACGTTAAGCCTCCCAAATGCTCCACCAGCAAACAGGACAATGGACCAGGTCGCCTAACAGTGTGAGAGTGAGGTGGAGGTCCCTTGGTTGGATCAATATTTCAAGCTTCGGATTTCGTGCAACGCCACAACGTTCGGGCTCCTTTTCTCTCTTTCGGTTGCTCCCCCCAACATGGTGGAGATTTTGGATACGCGATTTGGAGGTTATGCATTCGGCGAACTTGGTCGAAGTAGGCGTGCGCATGCTCAGTAGAAGAAACACGGCCCTGAGGTGAAATTCAGGACGATGAACTTCCCTTGACACGGGGCAACCGGCCCTCGCGCTTTTCCCTCAATGCGGTAATTCGCCCCGTGAGTCATCGTCGTCTCTCTCCGCACCGGTCAGGAGACATTCTGTCGCAAGGTTCTTGCTAGTTGGGTTGGAAATCGGAATAAGATTACAATATCACACAACGGGTGGGAGGAGAATTATTTTTTATTCTTTTTCCAGAATGTAATTGAGGTTAAAAAGTAAGTCACACACAGAGTATTCACCTTTGGATTGTGGTCATCGACTCGGCGATGGAGGAAATCTAGACCGCGACAAGAAGAAGGCCATTACTCACACAATTTCCACTACTGTACCTCCTTTTAACGGTCAAAAGAAGGAGAATTAGTTTGGATGAAATCAAAGGTAAGTCACAAATGTGAACCCGCCGATCGTTTTTCGCTCGTTGCGGAAGGGAAAAGTAGAGTCTCGGCGTCTGATAAATATCGGACTCCAAAATTAAAGGGTGCGGCGCGTTTTTCCCCTGGAAGGAGGCTCGCATTTTTGTTGTGGCGACCAATCGAATCCGCTTCACCATGGTAGCGCAGCCCCTTATGTATCCTCTTTTATTTAACTTTCCAAGGTTGGTATAGTCTAATATCCGCTTCTCGCTCGAGGACAAAGGAAGCCTCGTTCGGCGTGGGGAAGAAAAAAAAGCTTGTGAGAAACGCAGCAGCTGCATTAAACGTGCGCTTGTAGCGCAGTTGGCAGTAAAAGTGTCCGGTTCTCATAACACCTCAACCATCCTTTGCCCGTTTTTTACGTATCTTACAGCAGGCGGGGAAAAAACTGAACAATTTTATTCCCATTTTATTTATGGCTTGTGTTTCCCATACAACATATCCCAAGGTTTACACTGCATAAAAATGGAAGCGAGTGGAGGGCTTTTTTGCTGCAAATTCAAAATTCATTTTTTATTCCCCCGGAGAAGAAGGCTGAGACAAAAAAACTGTTCCCACACGCAACACAAAAGCAGCGCGCTGCGCTCAAAATTTGCATATACACAAACAAATACAGCGAAAGTCCGAGAGAGAGACCTAAAGCAAGCGCATACGTGGCCCATGAGCGATGGAGGCAAAAAAAAAGTTCGCTGTTTATAAAAGCAAAATCTTTCCCTAAATCAACGACACTTGCCAGAAATTTTGGTGCCCTTATTTCTTTTTTTTTGTTTAAATAAGTAGAGCAAAACCCCATTCGGGGAAGGAAAGAATTTTGTGTAAACAACACACGAAAAACTTTCGTATTGAAAAACAAACACACTTCTACTGCTGACTCGTTTCGCAAATTTTCTCCTTCGTTGGCTACAGTTTAAACATATACAAAGTTCCGGCGATGGAGAAGGTTTTATGGTGATGATGATGATGTTGGCTGCTTGTAGTAAAGAACAGGAACATCTCTCACCGCTTCCACCTCCGCCGCGGCGATGATGTCATCGCAAAATGCGATAATTTTGCTGGCCTCCCTCCTCCTCGTCTCAGCTACACAACCAGCTTTATTTTTTTCCACACTCGCGCAAACAGCGCCGCTTCGCTTGTCAACTCAATTGTGCGTTTGAGCGTAAATGGAATGTGCATATGGAGTGGGTGGGTGAGGGAGGCGGGGAGAGGACAAACCACCATCACATCATACGTTCAAACTGGGTGTGATCGTTATCATGTCACTGCAGTTCTCCCCATAAAAGATACACCAGAGTTTTGCTGAAAAACAAAGTTGAGAGAACGTACACACACAGGCTCACCCTCTCTCATGAAACCGGACATACAGATGACGCTCGTGGCTCCGGTAATATTAGCCAGCAACCAACAAAGTAGACAGGGCAGGGCGGTCAGAACATGACCTAAGAGAGCACATGATGATCATTATGATTGAGAAAGATTGTCCCCCTTCTTCTCACTTTGCATCGAAAGAATCCCAAGGCTGATTGTCACATTTATGATTATTTTGATTCGCTTTTTGTTGAGGGATGCGTTTTTTGCGTAAAAATTTAACTCAAAAATAGTCTCAAAACGGACTCACACAGTGGCGGAAGATTGGAGCACTCGTGTTCTTACTCTTTATCAAACTCGCTAGGGGTGGTGTGACTGTTGTATATGAAAAATAAAGCAAAAGAAACAAACCTCGCACTCGGTGGTCTTGATAAGCGCGAGCTAGATGATTTCAGCGTTGGAACGGAGCGAAACAAAATAGCAACTTTTCGCGTAAATCACTTAAGTCAAGACACACATACACACTCAGAGCTAGCCCGGAGAGAAGGCCTTGTGCTTGTGCGTGATTCATGATAAAGTGGGCGAAATTGTTCCCATTGCCACAAGCCACGCACGCAAATTGATTGTGGAGGAAAGAAGTTATGGTATAGATGGATTAGAAATATTTTTATTTAAAAATATTTGCCCAATTTGCTTTCCAATCAAAATCCTAACAAATATTGGGAGTGGGCGAATCTAGAAGCGTGACCCCACCCACCGTGTGAGTTTTTGGATTGATTACATGCCGAAAGCAATTTTGATAGACTTTGATTGATACCCGGAATGTGTAGGTAAGTGTGAGTGAGTGTCGCGCGATTCGGAGACATTCCATAGCTCATCGCTCTAATTTAGATGAATTAGTGATTACGCTCCTGTAAGAGAGCTTGTTTATTTCTACCTCCGAAGAAAAAAGAAAATTATGGTTTCCAATTCTCTTCATTTGGTCCATTTTTCAGTAACCTCCAAATGAAAGGAAAAAAGGCAACCTAATAAATCAGATTAGACGTGTATTTGAGCTTCCCAGGAAGGGGTTGACTCGAGAGATTAGGGCTTTCCAATTTCTGAATCATCCGGTCCTTCTTTCGCTGTTAAAATGCCATGGTGGTTTGGTATACATCCCACCCCACCTCTCAAAAAAAGTATACATATCCATCATTACTCACGATTTATTTTCACACAGCACAACACAACAAAAAATCAAACAAACTCTGCCGAACGCAACGAAGGCGAATGGACGGAAGTGACTGGGACAGAAATATGCTGCGCCTTATTGTATTTTCATCACAAGGGAAACGCCTAACCCAAATAATCCGAACCCAACTAAGACACACCTGCCGTCACCTGCCCGCCGCCAAAGGAATTCATCATCGTTTACGGTGACGGCGGGACCGCAAAACAAACTTAACCCAGAAAATCTCTATAAAATTTCATTACCCATTTTCCCACACACCCAGCGGGCGCCCCTCAAAAAGAAAAGTCCAATTCCAAATGCAAACGTCTTCGTCGTCGTCGTTGTCGTGATCGCTTCCCGAAAGTTTCCTTTCCCTGACAAGGTGCACTCTGCTGCTGATGGTTTGTGTCAATTATCTCGCTGAAGCCGACAGCAGAGGGCCTCTTCTTTTCATCTCTTCGCATGTTTTATCACCGGTGAAAGTCATCACCACTTTCGGTGCAGTTTTTCGAAGGCACCGAATGATTGCTGCATTCGGGTGGCTCTGGACGAACAAGAAAGCCCCCGCTCTTCTTTCTTCACCCTCTTCTCCGCAAGCAGCATGCGTCATCATCGGATCGTTTCCAAATGGAAAAGGAGACGAGCTTTTCGGTGGTTGCATTTTTGTACATCGTTTTTGAACAAGCAATCATTAAGGAAAAGACGGACGATATGGATGAATGCATTCCGCTCTCTCACCAACACACACACGCCCACTTTCGGAATCAATTAAGGGTTAAACCTCATATAATTTTCTTTCCTATTTGATTGCATATATACATCCATATCCCCCCGCGAGCTAAATTAACCGGGACTGAAAAGGAAATGGGTACCCGAAGAAGAAAATGCATTTTTCTCCTCCCCGCAACCTCCCTTCTATCGAAATAGAAAAAAATCCAACCTCACCCACGCGATTGTGATGCACACGAGGCACCAATCAAAGCAATTAGTTAATAATCACTCTCTTCTTCCCGTTGCTTTTCCACCCTTCCTTCCTTCTCTTCAACGAAACTTTCCGATTATGTGGCCCTCCCCCTCCTCTTCGTCCGACTTCTTCCACTTTTTCTCCTAACCTCCCAAACACACACACACACACGCCTTGCTCCGTTGGAATTCTCTGTCGTGAAACACACGAACGGACATGTGGAATTTTGAACGGATTTTACCCTCCAAAAGAAATTTTTCTCTATTTGCCAGCCTCCCTGAAGCGTTAGATTGCTGTTAAGGAAATCTTAAATTGAGCTTTGCTCACATACACACACGACCGGTTCTTTTTCCATTTAATCAGGGAAGTGTGTCCATGATTGGATTATGAAATTATTGCTGCATCAAAATTTTGGTCCAGACCCCAAACGGGAAACGAAGTTTCTGTACTGAAAAAAAAATAACGAACCAATTATTAGATTCGCTATCTTTTATGATCCATATCGTCATACATCACACACCTCCTCTTTTGCTTGATTACTTGACTTGCGGCATTAAAGTCGCGCACACCAAAGTAGTTTCCCAATTCAAACGTTTAATAAACCTCGCCCCGAAAGACGTGATAATAAAACTGTGTTTAAAGATAACGTATCGTCGTTTTCTTCGGACAGACAACATAGGCACAGAAAAAAAACCCGATCATAATTCATATCTCATATCCATCGGAAAGACGGGAATATTACAGTAACAACGCGATGCGCTCTATGAGCACGACCATCGAATATAACATGGGCCAAACAAGACACCCACCCCTCTTTGCTCGTTTAGACATACAAAAACACCCCACCCCATGATGGACGAGGAGCCAGCAGACTTCGGAGAGGCCGCACACCCCCGTTAATAGGTTAGGAATAGAATGTTGGTGTTCTATTCCACGCATCGACGAATTTCCATTATCTGGAGCCATGGCTGCTTCAACAAACACGGGAAGGCTCCCGGTGGGTGAGGGGGCAGGAAGAAGGCTAGCTGTGGTAGGGTTTACAGCTCGAGAAATAAGAATCAATTCTTATAAATCGTCCCTCTTGAAATGTAGGGTGTGGTAAGCCCTCCTCCCTTCTTCAACCCGCATCCGTGTAACCAATCAAATGCAGTTTGTTTTCGTCGCTGGATACGATACGAAACCATTTATGGTTTTCCGATTAACGCACTCTTCGTGTCCCTCCCTATCTTCTTTTGGTGATGTGTTTGGAGCGAAAAAACCTAAAAAGGGTGGAAGAATTCGAATGAGATAGCTGTACAGGAAACGATACACACACTTGCCCATCAGCAGTTGATTCTTCCGGTGATTTGAGGTTCGTTGATCTTCCCATGTATCTGATCTCTACCACCATATATCGTGGATAGAGGAAAGACAGCAAGATTAGACATGTACGCTCCGTTCCAAGCATAGGGAAGGTACTCGGGAGCCTCGATGTTTTCGATAAAGTGTAACCAAACATCGTTCTCTCTGCTGTGCGAATTCAATTTAAACGATCAATATTTTCCGCCATGACATATCTTTGCATCTCCAGATTGGCCATGGAGAAGGAGGTCTCTGGAGTCCAAAAAAGGCAGACGGAGGACATACGTCAAAAATCCGTCAACAATAATCGATACGAACCAGTTTTCTCTCCCCCCCTCCAACGGCCGACTTTTGACATTCCCCTTTAGGCGGTTCTCTTTCTCGTATCATTGGCCCCGTCCTGGAAGTCAACTCACCCTTCGATCGAATATGCGGCTCAGAGTCGCGAAAAGAAGGCAGCAAGGACGCTACATTCAACAAGCAACCTCTACCTCTTCTCCTAAAGGTCGCACTAAAAAGTCGTTCCATTTTTTTCGATTTACTTTCACCGAGACGCGATTTCTGCCAATAATTGATAGGCGCAGCAGCAGCAGCAGCTTCACGAGAAATTTCTCCCGGAATGCTCAACATTCCCATCCGATTTTTAATGCTTTATTGGCTTTTGCGAATGAATTTTTTGCATATGTAGGCTTCTGTGTGATCGTAGCGAAATAGCGAGCGATGTAATTCTCGACCTTCTTTGCTCCAAATATGCTGCTGCACCTCCTTCTTCCTGTCCGTTGAGATTATTACAACAACTCGCGCACAGTGTGCACATTTTTTTCTTTACCTCATCCGGTGTTGAGAGGAAAAGAATTCGCCACGCTTCGTTGAGTGAGATAATCGGTTTATTTAAAAAGCAATATTCATCCCCCCATAGCCCCCTCATTTCTTCCATGGGGGGATTTCCTTTTCTTCTCGCTTCGATTGCCACCTCATACCACCCACCCGCTCAAAAGCGAAGGTTTGCAAATACTTGGCGATACAAAAAAGTGGATTATGGGGCGAAGAATCATCGCCTACTCAGACACATCAGCATGCGTTTTTTTTTTGTTAAGAAATATCTTCCACCATCACGTGAATGAATCAAACCCTTTCAAGGGAAACGCCGTACTCACACACACACAAGACGGATATTGCACATGCGCGCAGCGACCGCACTGCAAAAAAAGCCGGCTTAAGCATGCGCACAAACTGCAAACCGGTCTCTCGTTGATGGGTTTAAATAAAAAAAAGCCGGTAAAAGAAAGGCGAGATAATTTCCTACTTCTTGTAACACACCTCACACACACACACATCTCGTTGATTATATCCGGTGCTGGCGACTTGTGTACAAGGTGAAAAATATTGTAGCAATAAATATATCGTCTGCGCCACGCCATGTGCTACAACAATGTGGCTAGAGAATTGCTTCGAACCCCCCCTCGTCTGACGCAAACTCCAAGGGGACACGACGCATTTTTCTTGCAGAAGACGTCAGTGCGAAAAGACTGGGTCAAAGACATGGCCGCGATGTATGCAGTCAGTTTCTTCCTGGTTTTCCCCACGTGAAACGCTCCGCGGATGAATAGAACATGTAGTAAGCGGTTATTTAAAGCGAAAACACATTCCGCACTCTAAATACGAGCAGGAAGAAAAGTTACATGGAACATAAACGAAGCGATGCTGGTCTTTGGTGTTCCCATTCCCACGCATGGGGGAGAGAAAATAAAATTTGATTCAGTTCCGGGTATAACAAAAACAAAACTCGTGCCCAACAAAGTTCCAGAGTATGTTGAATCAAATACAGCTCCGATCTTCTTTTGCTGCACTTAGATATACCGAATGGTACCCCTATTTAAATGGGAAAATGAAAGATAAAACCACCAGCAGAATATCTCAACGAAAAAAAGCTTTCAGAAAGTCCACCACACTTCAATCTCGGTTCATCTCTTCTCGTGTACCCTCCTCCTCCCCCGTGGGTCAGCTTTTCTTGAAGTGGTGGAGATGTCCGGGCTGAGTACATGACGCCTTCGGGAAATGCGATTCTCGCTCCATCAAGCAAAAATAGATCCAAAACACACGGAAGAAAAGGGGATGCGAGGTCCGGCGGTGCATTTCACACGGACGATAAAATAGATTGGAAAAGGGAACGACGACACGACTGCCTCCCGTGCCCACACACACACACACCAAGACCTCTCTCTCAAATGTCAAGGTATGCGTCGTCGACGAGAAAAAAGGTCAACGACGATAAAGAAGTGATCTCCGGTGGGCGAGAAATGTTGCTGGCGATGGCAAGGAAGGATGATGGTCGTCGTCTTTCCATACCCTACACCTTTCTCGGACATTCCAATGTAAACGCCGCACTCTACTCCGTCGTCTCGCCTCTAGCCTTGAACTTAACTTCCCCTCCCCCCGGCCTACAGTAATCTTACTATGTGAAAAGATTACCGAGAGGCTTTCAACGGCACACCGGCGGAAATCCTACGTGGGGAGGGATGTGGTAAGCTGTCTTTTTGTGTGCCGCAAACGCGTGGAATTTCGTGATGTATTCGTCCGAGAGATGGCGTCCAGATGGGGGTCGATCATCATCGTCCGTTTTGGGGGGTAGAGAGAAAGAGAGAGGGAGAGAACATTCTATTTCCACCAGGCGTTGGTGGTGTGGTTCTTTTCTCTTCGTTCTGTTCGGCCGCTCGTAGACATAATGGAATTAGACACGACAGGTACCACCCGTTTCTGAAGAAGTTTGCTTTTTCTGTGGAGGCTCATGAACGCCAGTTGGACTTCCATCTTTCCACCCCGAGGGAGGAGGAGTAGTGTAATGATGATGACTGCAGTGCACGAGGAAGCCAGAAGGGGACGCGATGGCAGCACTCCGACAGCAGCAGCAGCACCAGAAAGAAGAAAAATCCAACTACTGCAGCACACACATACAGGTTGAGAGAAAGTACAGTTATTTCGGCGCGTTCGCGTTCATGTGTGTGTGTGTGCGCGTCGCCGTCCATGAACTCCGGAGAGCTTACCAATGAAAAACGCGAAGAGGGCGCCCGGCGGTTCGGTGAAGGAGAGAAAGACGCAACAAAACACGACGGTTCCGACGTGGCTCAATGCTTCTTGTGCATGGGCACCACACACCTCAAAACAGGGAGGAATAGCTGATCGCGTCTTTTCGCTACGCCTCACAGGCTAACTAGCAGCTGCTGTTGCTGCTGCTTTTGCTCCCGGCTTGCGGGAATTGGATAGACTTTCCGCTTCTGCAAACCCCGGGGAGGGAAAAACGGGATCCATTCCTCACCGCCTTCTGCTTCACCCGGAGCGTTGGTCTCAAAAACGACATTCCAACGGAAGGGAAGCTAGAGTTGCGGAGGGCCACCGGGACTAAAACTAAATAGGAAAAGCGCGGAGGGGTCGCCGCTGTGTGTGCCAAAAAGCGCCCACTTGGCGTGAAGAGTGTGCGCGCACATTCCAATTCCACCTCACCCGAAGGGGTTGCCTGAAAGGTGGCGCTGCTATTGCTAGAGGCTTTTCTTTTTTGGGGCCACACCAACACGAACGCGCTTTCCTTTCCCTTCGCTGGTGCTGCTGCTGCTGCTGCTGCGTGTGACTCTATTTTCGATCTCTTTATTTGTAAATTTTATTTGCAAAAGAGACATTTCTCTTCCGGGTGGTGGAGAAACGAGGAAACTATCAACCCCCGTTACACACGTTTCCGGTTTCGTTGGGAGCCTTTTGCACCACCCCGGAGTTTCCATTTCCATTCCGCAGCGTACCACCCTCCCCACGGGAGGTTTGGTTTCCGAAAAACGGGCGCATGAAAAACACGAATAAATGCGCGTGCGGAGTTTTCTTGCTTCTTAATCTCTCCATTAATCGCGTTTGTGTGGAATGCGCGATCAGAAACTTCACTGTCAGATTTTTCTCAGCCGTGCCTCCACCGCGTCCTGTTCTTTTGTGGATAAGCTGGCTTGGATCTAATCGAATTGCGATTTTCATCGGTCTTCTTTGCGCTTCGCACGCTGTTGCGGGGAAAGAAAAATTAGAAATGCATTACTACCCGCGTGCCGTGTGGGAAAGGAGAAAGAAAATGAATACCGCTCTCCTTGCCCCTTCGCTTGGGAAAGGGTAGCTGTAATTTCTTGATCGATTTTCCTTGCCGTATATCCACCACACGTGATCGTTTTACTGCCAGGCTCGATGGGAATTAGAGCAGAATTTACAAAACTGGCAATAGTGTGTGCCTTTTAAGACTAAGCCACAGTGCAAGAGTGCCCTAAGCACCACCCATAAAACTACACGCACACACACACAAACGTGGTAGGGATTACCGGGAGTTGGGGTTCTCTTCTTGTGCTGTCTAAAATTATCCAAACACGCCGTCGTGGGGAAGAATTAGAACCTTGTCTTCGGGCGTGGAAAACCACACGAGCGCACACGCGTGTGCATCGAGCGTTAAGGTACGTGATAATTTTTCTTCTAGCGCTCCGGCACAAGGCGGGAGAGAGTAACACCGAAAAAGGAAGTCGCCTTGAGATCCCAATCCCGGTCGGCCACATGTTGTGCGAGTGTCATACCGGGTGATACTTGACAAATTGACACCATCCGTGTGGGGGGAGAGCAAGAACACGGAAAACAGAAACCATGTTTGAGAAAAACCGTCTTCTGCATTAGTTGGCCTCTTCCTCCTCTTCGCATTTGTGTTGCTGATGCGCTTCCATCGGAGCGTGTGTGAGTCTTCCTTGTAGAGCTCTAATTTTAGCCTCGAAAAGCAATCGATTTTCGAATGGAAAATGTTTAATCGTACCTACCCGCTCCGCTTTCCTTATCCCTCCTCCTTCCTTTCCACTTTTCTCCACCATTTTTCGAATTAAAAATATCTGTCTTCGGTCGTAAAAGTTAACGGGAGAATGGCACGACGGCCAACGTGGTGTTGGAGAAGAGGCTAATTGTTGGGATGATGGGTCTCGTGGTCGTGAATGGAAGAAAACGGCAGAGGGTGGGGCGTTGTGCCGTGAAGATAAATTCGGGAAACGATCACGACGACGATGCACTCTACTCCTTCTTCCCTTACGAGGTGTGAAATGCGATCTTAACGTGATCCAAATTTATCCCCCCGGCCCCGACATTGATACTCTTTGGGAGGTTGATTTTTCTCATTTTGCGGGCGCTTATAGGTTCAATGTGGTGCTAACAGTTGGATGGATCGGGCGCGTTTTCCGAAGCGACGCTAACAAATTTGACGCGTCGCGGCGCGCTTCTGTTTCCCATCAAAATGACAGTTGCTCGTAGAGAGAGAAAAGAGGGAGGAGAGCCATCTGCTGCTTCGCTTCGCTGTTTGAATTCAACGGAAATTTCAGGTTACAAACACACACGTACAAAGCGCGTGCGAGAAGCGATTAGACTGTTGAGATAGTGTGCGTGTGCATTTTTTTCACCACTCGCAGCTCGCACACACAGAACGCGACCGGATCTCGCTTTATCGGCAACGAAATGAGCGTAATAATTGTTATTAACACAAAGCCGGTTACAAACCGCCGGAGACTGCTACTTTTCACATTCGGTGCAAAATGACCGACGATTGGAAGATCTTCACACTCTTACGAAAGGAAATAGAAGCCCACTGTGGATGGAAATATGGTGGAAGTGGAATAACACACTTCTTCTAAAACCAGTCTTACCACCATTCCCTTAGTCGTTTTTTTCCTATTGCAGTGCGAAGGTGTGTTTGCCTCAATTAAAGCAACCGAATATGCAAATTTGATTCGACTCGCTTGAAAACGAACCATGAGAATCGTACGGACTCGGAGGCCCGAATTTTGCTTTCGTGGCACGAATTTTTCTCCCATTTCGAAAAAATTCTTGACGTCATTTTTCTTGACCGCCAAAAACGCTCTTTTTCTGGCTCTCTTTTCTACTTCTTTCGCTCTATTGGGCGTAATAGTGTGCGTGTATTCCATCCAAACGTTTCTATAACGATCAGTTCGTGTATATGCTGATACAAAGCAGAACGAACGAACGGGCGCTTCAAAATTTCAAATTAACTGCTGTTCTTCTACACGCACACACACGCGCACCTATCGGCTGTTTAATTACACACACATCCACACACTACCATATGCACACATCGGTCGTTAGGTACTTTCGTGATCAAAAAAGACCGTTAAAATGGCTTCGAACGATTGAAGCGACGAGATGAAAATTCATCTTGAATGCGTTTTAATAATTTACACCTGAAATTTGAGATTTTTCACAGTAGCGAGCAAACCGTACATGACGTATTTTTGCATGGAATGATTTGAAAAAAGCGACGCCTGCGCGTTCTTAGCTCGCGTCCCGATCCTTGGTCAAACCGAAACTCGTTGTTCTGTCTCCCTATCATGGAACTTCCAAAAAAAATTCCTTCGCATTACGATTTGCAACAGCTCCATCGTAGGCTTCTTTTTGCTTCAAACGCGAAAAAGAATTTGTGCCAAAATGGCCGCCCAGTTCGTAAACGCGCTGTTCCTTCTTCTGCGGTGGAAAACACGTTGAAGAGGGCGGCGGCATCGGGTGTGCAGCAAGCGCATGAAAATTACATGCTTCTCCCATGGGATTGTTCATGGTTTTTTTTTCGTGTGCTGTGTTGTTTCTGCAGCAATTTCTACACGGTCGCTGACTTTCCGCAGCACAGTGGCGTGTGTGTATGAGTGCGGAAAAAGGAGGTTAACAATCGCGGCAGGCCATGGATGAAACCGGAAGCGTTCGATTGAACTGAACCGAACGAGCGAGAGAGAGAACACAGAAAACGGCAGCCGCAACAAAAAAAAAGCAGTTTGGCAACACTTTTCCATCCCTCCTCTCGTCTTATTCCCTTCTGTGGCTTTTTCAGCATGTTCTTTTCACTGCTCGTACCACCGGTGTGCCACGATGTGTTTCACCAACATTTTCGCCCGGAACAAGTGAAAAAGGCACACCATTCTCACCCGTCATCCAGCGAAAAAAAACTACCGCACCAAAAATCGTCGGAATTTCTACCGACACAGAGGCGAGAGCGCACACCGCACCAGATGTCGACGCGTCATATTCACACACATACACACACTCGCACACGATTGCTGCTGTGGCTCAAGGCATTCCGGGAAGATCCGGCACCATTTTTAGCCAAGTGTCCCTTAATTTTCGTCCACACGGATTTTGTAACCAATTCACTCGCTTTCCACCGCTTTCCATCTCGATTTCCTCGATTCATTTCTCGAGAGCGCCCCCCAGGGCTCCATCGCACCACTTACCTTGGCTCCAATCTGGTTGCCGCACTGGCCGGCCTGGATGTGCACGATTTCTCTCATTTTGAGGGTGAAGTGTTATTTGTAACTTTTACGTTCGCAAAAAAGGAAACGGCGTGTGGTTTTTGTTCTCCTAAATTCGGGGAACAAGCGCGTTTAATACACAGAGATACACACACGGGTGCACTTCACGGGCTGCTGCTGCTTTGCTTCACACACTCTGACTCCGAGGACAGATTCGAGGTACGGGACACACACGTCTGCTCTGCTCGACGAGTAGGACACGAAAATGGCGTTTTCGCTGACGGGGATCGCTTTTTGTGTTCGGCAACGCCCCGGTACTTTTATAATACCCACACGGCGGCGCTGCTTTCTCGGGCGTGCCGGGCTCACTAACACACGCGCACCAGCGCGCGCCTTCACCACTGCCTGACTGGAAATTGGACGATTTTTCCCCGCACCGCCGGTAGTGAAGCAGCAAATCTGCCTAGAAATATTGGAAATGTGCAAAATTTCTTGCGTTTCGTGATGATTTGCAAGGAATTTGTTGAATTCTACCCCACGAACTCGAGTTCGTGTTTGACACACCGATTGCTGACGATAGTCGGTGCGGTGCATTGGTGTGCGTGAGATTGCGCTCATTCGGTTTGATCGACGTGTAGAGCACGATTTACCTGCAATCGATTGGTTCTGGTCGCAAAAGTTATATTACTCACTAAATATTCTATCAGTGGACTATTTTCACATTGTAGAACCCAAATATGTGCTAATTTCATCAGCTGCAAGCTTATTTGTGGGTAAAAAATAGCATTTTCGATTCATTCGGATCGTGGTTTCATCGGAACGAGGGTGGTGGTGGTGTGCGTGCGCTTGCTCGGGGCTGCAGAGCGATGCTACACGCACACCACTGTACAGGGTGCCGGCAAAGAGGTGAAGAACATGTAAAAACAAAACTAAAGTGTAGTTCGGTAGTATTTATTAGCCGTTTTTTACATTTAGCTTTTCTTCTCAAAATGTAGGCGTTAAGAGAAAATGTTTTAGATTTATTGTAAGTAGTAGTATGACCAATCTGTATATTATTAAAAATACGATAAAACTCTATTATGTTATCGTTACATGGTGCATATTTTATTTATTATTTACAAGTAGCATATATCTTAAAATGTAACTTTCATTATATTTTTGGCATATTTTTCATTCCAGACACAGCATATATCGTATCAGGATCATCAGCATCCCTTCTGCATAGGCAGCTCCTCCAACAACAAAAAACCTCCGCAAAGGTAAAATCCGTGCCCTGCCTCTTAATATGGGGGCCAGTGCCTCCATTCGAACTGAGCTTGCGTACGAGATGATTTAGAAGCGCTAGAGAGATGTGCCACCGTCTGCGAAACTGGCGGCATGGAAAGGTGGAGTACCATCCTCCCACGGGTGGGTGGCGAACAAAAAAAAGAAGAAACGCCACACCGATGGCGGCAGATATTTGCCTTTTATGGAAACCAGGTCAAAGGATTGCAGGATATTCATGCGCGCATCGACCGATTGACCGATGCCTCGGTCTCGTTCTCTTTTTCTCTCTCTCTCTCTCTCTCTCCCGCTCGCTCGCTGACTTTTTCGTCATGTCCATGAGGTCATAGCCGGATCGGAGTCTGGAATCATGCTCCCCAGCGTCGTAGGTGGAACTAGCTGCTCGCGGGGGTGTCCAAAGCCTTCGGCATGCGAGACAAGTGCAAGCGAGATGGTGCTAGACCGTCTATGGAAAAGACCTATCGTTGGAGTCTCGCCTCCGCCGGAACATTGGACACGTCCGTGAGCGGGACCGGTTTTGTGGACACTATGGGAATGGTTGCCAATAGCAAGCCTACAACGATAGCATTGTATTCTAATTGCAAGACACGTACTCCAATGACTCCAGACATAATAGAAACTCCTTTCATTGATACTAGCTTCAGTTCAGTTTGAATATCTTTAGCTACTAGTGGCAAGAACAATATTCATATTTGAAGGAAACAGTAGATAAAACACTAAAATTTTGCCTTTATGCCTCCCTAGCCCAACATCCACAGTGCGCCTGACGACCTGCTCGAAGCTTTCAAGACCCGGAGAGTGTGTGGGCCGAATAATATATGCACGCAATCGCTCGCGGACCTTGTTTGGTGTAAGCGCGAGCGCGAGAGAATCCACAACAGGCCCCGCGGGCCCGCAGGCAAAAGGAGTAACGCGAAACCAACAACACCTAGCGCTAGGTATAAGGCGAAAAATAACATAAATGAGCCTAATACGACAAAAAACGGCAAATCGGAAACGCACCCGCAGCCCACGACGATCCGACAGTCGCCGACGACATCATCGCAATGAGTCAGAGCCCTCTCCACATCACCATCATCGCCGTCTCGGCACGAATCCAAAATCGGACACAGCCCGGCGGCGGCGGCTCTGACTGAATCGATTTATTTTGCCTGCTTTTTTGGTACGTGTATGAGTGTTTTTTTATTTATTTTCTGCTGCCACTCAGTCGCGTAATCGCCTGAAAAATGACGAATAAATTCACCCGTTGCGCCAGTTTGCGGCAAACGCGACAAACGGGGAGATGATATGGGCATCTCATTAGCGCTTAAGACCACATATGGGAAGCTGCAGCACCAGCGATGACGATGCTGCCTCCGGCGAAGATACATGCGAAAGGTGATAATTTCGCATTACTTACAACGAAGTGTAGGGGTGGTGATAATGATATCGACATTACCGTTTTTACTGGAGTTGTAGAACAGGAGCTCTCAGGAGGTCTGTGGATTTTAGCTTTGAAAAGTCTATGAGATACATAAAATAGCAGCATTTGTTCGCTGCAATCGTTCCAAATATGAATCTAGAACGCTTCGAATCTTTCTATAACTCGATTTCGAATGAACAATGTTCTACTCATGCAACTCATGCTGTACTACTCAGTATTGAACAATATTGATTTTTTCATCTCGTTGTTACCGTGTTATTGTACATATAAATAACTTAACATAATCTTTTAACATTAAGCTATTTCAAAATAGACTTCCTTTTCAGAACGCAAAACTAATCAATGAACAACCATCTACCACCAGCACCGGACTCGCTGCAGACGTAATGAAAATCACCAAACTACCTAGTTTTTTGATGCCCGTTGTTCCCATTTCCGGTGCCCACTTGCTTGCTTGCGGTACTTGCGACAAATACGTGAAAGACGCATTAGTTTTCGGTTCGTTAAACGTTTGGCGCTGTTGGCCGTAATTGGTGTCCGATCTGATCTCTTTTTAGGCTTCCTCGCCAGAATTCACCAGATCGTCGTCCGCGTAGTCTTCGTCGTCGTCTTCCCGCTGAAAGCCATTCGTGGCCGCACGGAACTGGAAGCCCGGGAACTGTTCGATGTCGTTCGCACCGGGAGGAGGCAATGGCGTCGTAGTCGTGTTGGCGCTCGCCGTTACGTTGATGTTGAACGGGAATACGGCGAACGTGGGCGAAAACAGTTGACCCCGAACGGTGGCCTTGCGCTGTTCGTTGTAACCCATCTTGAAGCCTTCCGGCCAGGAGCGTACCTCCGACTCGCCGGTACAGTTGGAGGGTTTAGCGCGTGCCAAGAACTCGTGTTCGAAGGCACTGTTGTAGAGCAGCGTGCAGACTCCGTGCGAACCCCACGGAGAAAGGGGCGCGGCCAGCTGATTCGTGCCACAATCACCCATGATCCAGTCCTGATGGCAGCTAGTACGGTGCCGGGTGCCGTAATTACGGCTAGTGTGGATGCACTGGACGTTTTTAGCCGCCGTCCGGTGGTTCGGGGCGTTTATGTCTGACGTATCGAAACCGGTGCCAACGATGTCACAAGCTACAACGGGAAGTATGACGAGTTATGGTTGCGAAACCGGATAACAACTTCAATCTCCTACCGTCTATTTCTTTCAGTTTGCGTGTGCCGAACTCCTTCGCCGCAGCCAGAGCCACCTGCGCACCGAAACTGAACCCGTACAGGTATCCATCATCCGGGCTGAAACCTTCCTTCTCCAAGAACTCAAGCTTCTGTCGAAGCACGCCGTGAATGTCTTTGAAGTTACGCCGAAGGCGTGCGTACGTTGGCAGCTGCGCAAAACGGTCGTAGTTCATGCACATCACACAACCACCGCGATGTTTTGTAAGATCTACGGAATTATGATCCTGTGTTAGTAGCCAGCGACTTGAAACAAACACACGCTCAACTTACTTGAAATGAGATCCTGCACAAAGTACTTATCACAGTCGATTTTCCATCCAAACACCACGATCGCGAACTTCGTTCCCGGGTGGCAATCCTTATCGTACTCGTAGGTGTTGTTCTCCGCCAGATTGTAGATGTGCACGAGATCTCCGGTGGAGTTGTAGTAGTTGAAGAAGATGTTGTCCTGAAATCGATCGGCTCCAACCGGGCGTCCCATCATGGCCACCACCATGGCCACCGCGATGGGCAGCGCCAGCTTTGCGTACCGTCTCACAAACATTGCACCCAGAGGTTCCGGTGAGGTGCCTAAAGATACTAAACCCCGCCGTGGCCCCATCCCGGGACTTTATACATTTTCAGCTTGACCTAAATTCTTTAAACTCTACCGCACACTCCAAACACTGATAGGCTGATTCTCCGCTCGAGAGCCGTGGAGGAGAAGCAAATAAAAATCTTATCCACTTTCCTGGACACACCCTTGACAAGGGGCTTGAACGGGGCTTGATCATCGGGGATTGATCGTTCTCGCGAGCGGTGTAACTGTGTGTGCGACTGACGTTAGCAGTACGAGACGGGCTCTGGCAAATAGTTGCACCCCTTTTTTTTCGTTGTTGTCTCCCTCACGTCACATTCGCTTATCGCATCGTGTTGATCGAGAAAGCTTTCTCCGGGTTCCTGCCAAACTTTCAACCTGCCCCGTTTGCTAGAACTGAACGGCGGATCGTGAAACCCGAAAACGCCTTCGAGCAAAACCTGTTTAGGCACTGTTTAGGGGCTTAGTCAGACATGATGGACTTCCAAGCTGACCGAACCGGTTTTCGGATGCATAATGTTTATTTGTTTTTGGTGATGATCGTACATTAGAAGATTCATTGCGAGGACAACAAGGTTATCTGGCCAAAAGATGAGAACGATAACTGCATCTTACTGCCAAATTACCGCGTAATAAACCCTCATCATCACTGCGTGCATAAATCAATAAAAGCTTGCGGAAAGATGGCACCCGTAAAAAGAAAAACCGTGGCACACATTACGGATGAATCATGTTCATTGCATGCCACCGCTTTATGGCATAACCTTTTAGCCATTATGTTAGAACATCATGCATCCTTAGCGCACGCACGTCGCATCCGCCGCCCCTTTCACCCTTTCCCGAGTTTCCGCCACCGAAGGATGAACGTTTCGGCCCAGTGAAAAGCTCTCGGAGACGAAAGTGAACGTTCTCGGTCACGCACGGTCCACAAATCAAAGACCGCGTGCCGCGAAGAAGGAAGAGAAACGCGACATTTTCGGGGCGCTACTCGCGAGATCGATATGTGAAGCGACAGGGTGGAAGCAGAAAAAAAAGCTTAACAAACCGTATCCAAAAATGGCGACGAAAGACCGGATCGAGTAATATGACCAAAACACACATTTCTTCTTCGCGTGCGGTGTGTGTGTGTGTTTGTGCGCGCGTGTCTTGGGGCTATATTTTTGCAGCACCCCAGCGCATTCGGAGGGTAGTGTGTGGAAAGCCCGAGCAGAAATTTATTATCATTCCCCAAAAAACACTGCTCCGTGCATATCGAGTGGGGAGCAAAACTCCAACCCGAAACCTCCGAGGACTCTCTACGAAGCAGCAGGAGCAGCAGATAGATAAGAAATTCGGCACCGGCAGTGGCACCACCGAAACGGATTTTATCGACCAAACGAGCTCTCTCTTTTCTCGTGCGGTAGATGGTCCCTTCCGTGAGTTCGAGCCACCTTCATGGTTTTTTTTTGGGTGGCAAAAGCGGAAGGTACGTCGTTGGTGGACAAACGATAAAGTACCCACGTAGTGGTGCTAAGCATGCACAGGTTAAACGGTGGTAAATGCACACTTTTTGTGGATGTGGAGATGGATGGTTCCGGGTTCCGGAAGTTCAATTATTTATATCTAAAATACGAAAATGAAAGATGTTCCATTACAATATATGTTGGACAAACGAGGAAGAAAGACGTTGAATTTCTAGACATGTTGTAGAACGACATTTTAGCATGGTAATCCCGATGACTATTCGTTCGTTGAATTTAGGCTATTTCATGGCGTATGAAAAGATATGCTCTTGAGCTCCAATTTTTGGCCCCGAAAAAAACGATCAAGACTATAAACATCGAGCTAATTAAAACCCATATTTTGCTCGCAAATATCGGTTTCGATCTAGTTCGCTGCGACCGATTACCATCTAGCGACTGCTTGGATCGATCTGAAGTGAACGCACTGTGTTAACCGTATCTTCGTTTTGCCATCGCCCTTTCACAGCGAAGACGACACGACGTTGCAAGTTAATAAGACTTTCCAAAAAACCCGAAAAAATTCGTTCCAACAACGAACTCGAAAAGCGACATGCCCACGCCAAGTACGGCAGCAATGAAAGTGAGCGAAAAACATGTCGGACGGAATTAACTAACCTATCTCTAGCGGTGCCCGTTATCGAACAAGCAAACCGGTGACGTATTTCAACTTGGGTCTGAAGTTTCGACCATGAAACGCACCGCCAAAACCCCGTTTCCGAAACTCCAGAGAAAATGGACGCCAAACACCACGTGGAAAGCAATAGGAGACACGTGCCGCGTGGCGGTGAATAGTCCTATAAAAAAACAAAACCGGTGGATAAAATATTTATTTTTCCCACATACTGGCGCACTTTTATTGGTACTTAAACTACGTATAAAGAATCAACGGAGAAACAGAAAAAGGCACGGAAAAACGCGCGTTTGTCACTGGTTTCTTTTTTTTTTTACACCTCGATCAGGTTGGGATCCCCCGGGGATGGCGGGGTCGGGTTCGTCGTTCGGGGTGGTGAAGGTGAACTACGCCCACGCCTCAAATTGGCACCTGGCGACCACCTCCGCCTCGCGCTCAAAACCCGTACTCGAAGATATTGTACGGGTTGGTGTAGACCGTGTAGGGAAAGACGTCCGAGGTTTGGGCGAAAAGTTCCCCACGGACGTCGCTGTGGAGAAAGGGAGATATGTTTTTTTTTTTAAGTGGACAAACTATGGACCATGGGTGGGAGTTACCTCTTCCTCGTTTCCATGTACCCCATGCGGTAGTTGCGCGGGTAGGTGGCCGTCTCCCCGAGCGATAGGCACTCCATCGGTTTCGGCTGCGCTAGGAACTGGTACTTGAAGGCCAGGTTGTAGAATACCGGGCACAATCCGTGCGACCCAAGCGGCGGAGGACCAGCGGCCGCCTGGCGCAATCCGCACTGCCCCATGCGCCAGTTCTGGTGGCATTTGTTCGGGAACTTGGTGCCCTTGTCGATGCTGGTGTGGATGCACTGGACGTTTTTGGCCGCGTTTCGGAAGTCGGTCTGCTTGAACGCCCGGTCGCTGTCGAAGCCGGGCCCGGCCATATCGCAGGTGTCGATCGCTTCCAGCTCCTGCCCACCGATCCGGCCGCCCACGTCGAGCGCGAGCTGGGCGCCGAAGCTGAACCCGAACAGAAACGTCCGCTCGTACTGGACGCCCTCGTACCGGAGCTGCTGCAGGAAGTGCAGCAGTACGTCACGGATGTCGCGGAACACGCCCACCAGCCCGCCGTAACCGCCGCTGGAGAAGGAGGAGTAGTCCATGCAGGCGATGCAGCCGCCCCGGTGTAGCCGAAGGTTTTCACGGAGTGCCAGCACCCACGGCACCTCGTAGCAGTTCTCCCGCCAACCGTGCACGATCAGCGCGAAACGCTCGTCCGCGGCACACTCGGTACCGTTCAGGAGCCGATCGTCCTCGATCAGTGTCGTTTGTTTGGTTAGGTTACCGCTAGCGGGGAACAAACGGAGAACACACCGCCAGTGAAGTCAGTGAAGTCGCCGCCTACGAGAACTAGAGAAATAGCTGAGGACTTACCCATGGTAGAACCGGAATAGGATCTTTCCCTCGAACATGGACCTCCGTGGGTTGGGCTTGAAAGCGAGCAGCGCCGGTGGTAGCACCGGTGGTCTCCGTTCCTCTTCACCGCCCCTGCCCGCTAGGCTCATCTCGTAGTCTTCACTCGTCGTCCCATTCTCATCGGCAGAACGTCCGAACGCGCTCGGTTCCGGTTCGTCTCGATAGTCCCACGAATAGTCGTGATACGGCTCATTGGACGCGATCAATGCCCGCTGACGTAGTTGCTGACGCTCCAGGCGTCGCTCACGGATGCGCCCAGCGAGCCGGGCACCAAGCTTACCCTCGCGGTAGGCTGCGGTCAGCTGGACAGCTAACAGTACCAGTGCGACCACCGACACGCTGGTGGAGCCACGGCAAGAAAACATCTTCGCACCCGGCCCGGTTTGGCGTTACTGAATCGAAATGTATGTACATATCAATCAACTCGCGCGAGGCTCACCGAGAAACGGACGACCCACCAACACACACACGCACACGCGCGCCTACCTGGTGATCGGTGATTTTTGGGGCCGGTTTTTGGAGCCATCGGTGTTGGTGTCCGGCCCGCCTGTCTGCCTTTTTCTTCAAGAAGCCCCAGATAGCGAGGCAGTCAACCGGTACGGTGTCGATGATCGCCCGCCAACTCCGTACGTACGGTTGTTTTCTTCGGTTTCGGCGACTTCACCTTCACCTGGATATACACACACACACCCGCCCGCCCCGTTGGTTCGACGGCCTGATTGTTGTTGTACGGCAAGTTTCTCCTTTCCGGGGTGACACAAGCGCAATATCGGAGGGCCTCCCTCCATGTTGTCTAATTTATCGTTTGTCGTTATCGGTCGGTGGCGGTGTTTTGTGTGTGTTTGAGTGCCTCCAAATCACGGACCCTTCGCGACGACCGAAACCGGAAACCCCTTCGCTCACCCAACACCGGGTATACCTTAACTTGAGCAACGTGTTGCAACGTTTTGTTGCGGGCGCAAGATGCACCTAAAGGTGTCGCTAATTGCTTTTCCAACACGGGCGCAGTATGGCAAATATTAGCTTTAACCTCGGGCAAGGTGCGGGTTGTAGCCTGATGTGTCCATTTTCTAGGCGCATTCGAACGCTTTCTATCGGTTTTGGTGATAGGCCAAGGTAAAATGGAGAGAGATAGGAAAAAAAAACGAGCCGCAGCCACTAGTGGGAGAGCTAAAATTTGAATACTAAAGGCAGACTTTACCGCGCATCTCTTCCCTTGCCGGCTGGCTTCCGAGTCCGACTGCGTTAGCACCTCGTTAACTGATCGTTTGGTGGAAGATGTAAATGGAGTTGCTTCATAACTCGCCGGCCATTGATCGATCAATCGGCGAGGGTTATTAGCATAATGCGCGATTGAATCGTTTCGCTTTGAGGATGAGGTTTTTTTATGTGCGCTTCTAATGTATGATCACTCTGAGAGGATCGCAATCGGAAATAAAATATAATTTTGTTGCTATTAAAGGGGTTTCTGTGGAAGCAAACAATTCTGTCAACAGGTTATGTCAAACCTCATGCATTGCTATTAAAATGATATTTGTGACCTAAGAGCTAAGAGTCTTTCAGTACTACTTGAGGACATAAACTTCTGGACATCAGAACGCAACCGAACCAAGTTGTGTGCTTTCAAGACTATCAGTCTATTATCTTTATCGCTTGTTTCAGCATTCAATCGCAATCGCAATATATCGTGCCTAAGCCTAATGCATCGTTTTGTACGTACATGCCGGCCAAACAGTTCCAGAAGTCGCTTCTCGCAGTCCTCTAATTAGGCTAATTGTAAGCAGCCTTACTGGCCCCTGCAGGCGTTCAACGCAATCCGATGTGGGCAGTGTGTATTGATCGTTGCAACGCTTAGGCCGCGTAAATTATTACCTTCCAACGTGGACGATGACGACGACGACGGCGACGACGGCTCCGTGTAAGCAAAGGCAGTGTTTCGGTCAACAAAAACAGCCTTCCCGGCAAATCCCTTACCATATGGCGCAGCCCGCGTTGACCTCGATTCACGTGTGCAAACATCTGGCAAATCCGAGCTGACGACTTCGCAACTTCGCAACAGTATCATCCATAATGGCGGCTTATCCAGCCAGCCATTGCTTGGGCAGGAAGCCAAGGGACGCTCTCCAGCACACAAAAACGGAACCCCGAAATGTGACCGAAAAGAACCTTCCATAAATCAGCGCCGGTGTCGTGTGGGAAGCGTGGGGGAGGCCAACTTGCCGCACACACAAGGGAGGGAGATACATGGGTACTTGAATAGAAAAAAATGGTACTAAAATCACCAGACACAGTCACGCACAAACCGGTGCGAATCGTATTACGGTCGTAACGTACACCACGGCACATGACCCTGGCGGTTCTTTCACATCACATCGCGTTTGTAATAGTTAGTTCGAGTGCGGCGCGTGGGCGAAAGCGCGCCAGTGGGTTCACCCGGAGAGGTAGACGCCAACAGACTTCTCAGGATCGATCAACCGATGCCGATTGGCAAGTGATCGACAGGTTGAAATCTGGCACCGGTCAGGTATGTCATTCGTAAAGTGCCTGGATGTCTGCGTAATGGTCTACGAAGATAAACTAGATGACTAAGAGCTTCGTTTTTTTGGGATTTCATTTTCTAAGGCGAAGAAGTTATGTCAGGAAGTTATGAAATACTTTCACGCCCGTAGTATTCCTCCAAATGCACGTTCTATCTTCCGACAGCTGGCCACAATTATATCATCCCGGTTTCCATCTACGGTCGTTGCTGGACCGGAATTGTGACCAACTTTAGTTTCGTCCGTGAGCCAAACTCGTCCATCTTGGCCGGTGCGAGTGGGCGCTGGAAGTTGGGCGTCCTTTTGGCGACTGTCGCACCTCTCCATGCCCCGGGCACAGGGTAGAGGGCCGTTATTAAAAAATCAAGAAGCGATCCAGCTTCCAAAATGTCACCACCCCAACATGTACTTTCCAACGAAAGACCCGTTGGGGATCTCACGGGCGGGAACATTCAACACTTCCGCCCCCGTAATGAGACTCCGGGCCAGGTTTGGTGCTGAGAATGATATCATAGTTGCTTCATCAGCGCAGCTCCAAAATAGGGTTTATTGGTGAACGTGGCCAGCACCAGGGCAGGGGTTCAAAAAAGCCAAACAAACGCGACGGGTGCCTACGGTTGTGCTGCTAGAGCAGGAAGCCGCTCTGGAGTAGATGTCACAGATGGATGCAATTGCCTTCGGTTAATGTAACAATTGAGCGTGGAATGGAATGGAGACTACGTGGTGCACTATGAGATGCGGTTTTAATTAAAATGAATGACACCTTCATTGACACTGTAACTCGTCGCAGGGAAGTTTTTTTTGCTTGTGAAATCGTGTTACAGCAAAGTAAGGAAGCAATCGCCGTTCAAGTCATTAATATTTGAGATACACCAAGAAAAAAAGGTCTCTTCTTATTTAATCGTTTTTGACTTTGACTTTTGGTTTTCGAAACGCGCCGTCCGAGGTTGTATGCAATGGTTAGAAGTTGTACGCAGGATAGATTGGTGAAGCGCCCTCTACATGTGAGAAGAAACAGCACAGTTCTCATGTTTTGTTAATCACAACGTAAATCACAGCAAAAGTTTATTTAAAAATATTTATAAAAACATTAAAATTAATATTTATTTAAAAATCAAATTCGGATAAAAATTCACCTGTTTGCACCCAGCAGTAAAAGTCCATTGTCATGTTATTCTCTTTGTGGTTTTGCATTATATTTTCAACTTTTTTCCATAAAAGAAGAGTAAAACGTAACAGTTCACCGTAACGATGTAATTGGTTTGATTCGCACTTTTTGATTTGTGTTCTTCTCATGTGTTCCTTTTTTTATGTCGCTGTCGCTTTGTATCTAGGATTTGAAAGGGATATTTGCATCCCCGAAACCTGAACCACGACATACGGCAACTGTTTGTTAAGTAACGATTCACGTACAAACTGCTATACGGTAGTTAACATTAGTTGTAGTAGGATAGTGTAATGGTAGTATCAGTTTTGATGTTGCGAGCAGGATCCATTGTTTGCCGTACAGTACGGCATAAAGTTGACTTTAAGTCTACCCTGTTATTGTTTTTTTTTTTTCAACGAAACGCTTAAACACTCCACCCACACTATTATGAGCGACCAAATCTATTCTTTCCGATTTTTTTTTCTATAAAGATGGAACCATAGCTTCGAATGATTATAATATGGTTCCACCAGGAAAAAAGGGAAAGTATCGCTTAAGAAATCGCGAAACAGTGAAATCGCGAGAGTGTGTGAGAGCTTCGGTAGAACTATAAAGTCATAAAGGAATCCTACACCCATGCGGATACTGGATGCGTGCTGACTGCAACTCTCTCTCTCTCTCTCTCTCTCTCTCTCTCTCTCTCTCTCTCTCTAACATGCTCCTAGACTAGTGTTCTAAAACGTACAAAGATCAGTCTCTAGGTTGTTGCCTCTTGCTACTAGGTTTGTTCATAGTTTCCTGACTGCTCTCACCCCTCGCCTATTGCATTGGCCTAGAGCCACGGACAAAGGGTTTAGCATTGTTCCATTACAAATCAGTAACAACGGGTCACAATATTCGAAAGAATTTCCCCTCGCACGGTCGATTATTGCAATGCCGAGGGGTGGTCCTTTAAAGATACGGTAAAGTAATATCCACGGCCTGCTGGCTAAATCGTACCACTATATTGGGCATATGATATATACGAACGACACTTGAATGAGAGACAAAATTGAAGAAGTTTTCTTACAGTTAAAGCATGAATTCAAACGTGTGTTACGCTTTACGCCTGTCGTCTTACATTTAAAGATTGTAAAATGGTGGTTACTATTCATTCTATGTTTGCTTAAGGGAGCGCTACGTCGATTCCAGCATTCCCACCACTGTGTCTCTCTCAACTCGTGTCAATTGCGTGCCCCCTTTTTTTTGGATGGATCCTAACGTTGGTGACCATAACGAGTGGACTAAGGCATATTGGTTGAGTTCTGGAGTGGTGTCAAATATTCAAAAGAAGAAAAAAAAACAAAATACACGCAGTGGCAGTACATACGGGGCGTTTAGTCAGAAATTATGATATAGTTAAACGTCTTGTTTTTGGCATTTGAACGTAACGTAACGCGTTGCTGAATGGCGAGTGTTTAGGGGATTGTGTGTTTAAGTATGTGTATGGGATATGGAGGCGAAATAAATTATCTAATACAAATTCTCCTATGTAAGTAAAGCAAAACTAAATCACAGACGCAGGGGAATAGTCCACTAAAACAAAAACGAGAGGCTTTACATAAAAAAAGAAACGGAACCGGGATGGAACTGTAACTAACTAATTATCTGCCGCTATCGGTAGATTTCGCTTCTCTTGTACTCCTTCTTATTATTTTTGGGTTTGCCATATATGGCGGTGATCACCACCAGTACACGTTTCCCTATCTCATGGAGTGGATGTGGTAGTGTTAATTGTTAGAGTATTGGTAGGGCATCCAACGTTGCTGGGAATGTTTGGGGTATTGTTACTTTTACCTTCCCCCGGGGTTTAAGTTGTATGGATTGTTTGGAAGGAAAACTATTTAACGTTATTTTCGAAATTCGAACTCGTTTGTTCACGCATTTCGCTAGCGCACGCAAAAAAACAATCTTCTTTTAGTTTGTACAGAGAAAACCTGCTACGGAAGAGCATCTTGTAGCACGTAACGTAAGAAAGTGTCGTTCAAAATTCTTACAACCATACACGCTGTGAAAAACGCTGCTTAAACAGCACGTCAATTGTTGCTTGGATGAGTCTACGCTCATCGCCGTCCAAAGTTTAAAACAATTTTTTTGGCAAATAATAGCCCACCATTTCCACACAGCTTCCCGAGTGGGCGCTATTCTGTTCGGTCAGTTTTCGAGTTTTCCACACTGTGAAGATTGTGTCTTACGACACACGCTGGCGCTTCTGAACTGGCCACCAATCCAAAACGAAACTTTCCGCACCTCGGAAAGCGAAACCTTTCCAAAGGGGTTGCGATTTTCAACTAGAACAAACCGGCCGCCGCCCGTTGTGGCGATCAATCGTTATCGGTGTGCTTGTGCAGCGCGGCCGTAATACTGAGTGCACCGCCGGGTATGAAGCGTACAAAGTTGTCCCCCACCAGTGGACCCATCGCGTACAGACCGGCGTACGGTGTGCGCAGGACCGCGTTCGTGTATTTATCCACGTCGATCGGATTGTTTTTGCAGTCGATCGGTTTCGCGGGGTCCTCCCCGAGCCCCATGCCCGAGGCGGCACTCAAACTTACGGCGAGCTTCTCATCCTGCTGCTGTTGATGGTGCGGACAGGTGGGTGGGACGGAGTTGAGCGCGTTGTACTGCTGCTGCTGGTGCTGCTGCTGCTGCTGCTTGTTGTAGCGGGGTTTATCCGTGAGGTTGATGTGTTTGCATTTGGCACACATGTTCTTCAGCCAGTAGAGCTTCCGGCCGAGGCAGGAGGAGAGCAGCTGCTCGGTAAACATCCACATCGTCAACGGTTGGGCCGGTGATCGACCGAAGCAGGCATTCAGTGTCGTTTCATCTTCGGTTTCCGTGTCGGGGCAAACGATCACGGTCGGTGGCGGACAGGTGGAGGGATCACCACACTTGGCATCGTGGCCGGTGATCGTCGAGATGAATCGTAGATCGGGTCGCGAACCGATCAATATCGCGCAGTACGAAACGTCCAGCTCGCGCCGTTCGCCCGTCTTCAGATGCTGCACGGTGACGCGTCGCGAATCGCCGGCGATCGCTAGATCCACGATCGTGTGCTCGGGCAGTGGTGTGTACAGGTCGTGCTTGCGGTTCGAGTCCTTCATCATTTTGTGCACCTCGTGGTACTCTGGGTACACGTTACCCGGCAGCATCTTGTCGAGTCCGGCCGTGCGGTTGCGGTACACGTGCACCACCGGAATGCCGGACGAGCGGCAGATGGTGACGGCATCGGCCGCACTTAAACCCGCACCGACGATCAGCACCGGCTTCAGCTGGGTGCGAGCGTGCTCGTCGTACTTTTCCAGTGCCCGCTCGAGATGGGGCAGTTCGTACTTCACCCACGGCATCTGCAGACCTTCACCCTTGACGCCGAGCCGGTTCGCTAGATCGGAGGCTCCGTTCGCGAGGACGAGATTTTGGCAAACGATCGTGAACCGTTTGTTTGTCGTTCGGTTAAAGCTGCAATGGGAACGAACGAGCGAGAGAAAGAGAGTGGGTATTTAATGATGATTAAGCATGTGAGGTAGTATAAACAACGAAGCAGAACGTTATTATAAACAACATGGGAGAACGCTGAGCTAAACTGAACTGAAGCGTAGAGATAAGTTTAATGAGTGTCTTTAATACCAACTTCACACATAAAGAGCCGATTTGTTCAATTACTAATTAACAATTTATAGCAAGCTACACCCTTCCTGAGTTGAAAATGGTATTAGAAGTAACTATCAACTAAAATGAACTATCAACTAAAACCTAAATCAAATTAACTTATCAACTATATCATGAAATCGAAACAAATGAGAAAAAAGTTATTTCCTCGTGCCTGGTTTGTGTCCTTTTCTTCAAATCTATTATATATCGCTATATCGTTCCAAGTAAGATATATTTGGATTTTGATTGGATAATTTAATAAATTTATGCTCAAGAAGATTAATTCAACAAAACTATTTTAACTAAAATGAAGAAAAAAATCTTTCAAATCTATATTTTTCAATAAATACCAAAATATTTCTCATCTCTTCCAGCCAACCAGCATTATCTCTCCTTTTTTACTCTAACCCAACAATTCAAAGCAACTTACCCAGCAACTAGCCACCGGCCCTTCTCAAACCGTTCCGGCAAGGCCGCTTCACACTTCCCATCCAGCGGCACCACCGTCGTCACGATCGTTTCATTCATAAAGTACCGATCGAGCCCCATTTCCGTCACGTAGCTCTCGTAATACTCGGCGACCCGCGATATCAGTGCGCGGGTTTCCACCTCCTTCGAAACCTGCCGCTTCAGCGAGAGGTTCCTGCGTGGCGGTGCCAGCAGCTTCACGTTCACCTTTCCGCTGCGCTCGTCCAGCACGGCCACCACGTTACCGCCGTCCACCGGCTGCTCATCGGCGATGTTGTTATTGTTCCCGTCCGGATGCGTTTCGTTCCGCGCGCATTTGCCACACCTCACTAAGGCCACTTTCTGTCCGCTGCGCTTGGCGCACCGTTTCGTCAGCTCGTTGCACCTGGCGCAACCGCTCTCCGTCGGTTTGGGTTCCTCGGCACGGTTCTCAACCGCCGGATGACGGGCTTCCCAGTCGGCGAACGGGAGACCGGGCAGGGACATCCAGGCGGCCAGCGAAAGGGTGCGCAGGTTCGGATCCATCCGATGCCAGGAACCGCCCGGTGGCCCTCGTCCAAGAACAACATGGTCGATCTGCAAAAACGGTAAGATGAGAAGGAAACGGTTAACAAACTGATGCAATATTTACGAGCACCGAGAATCGATTTTTTGACTATTTGGGTTCCCTACGACAAACGTTGTCCGCATGAATAGACAAACAAGCGTAAAACTATCCATGTGTACTACCTCCCTCCACGTACGCCATACGGAAACAAATTTTATGCATCGATTACGAAATTGGGGCACGTGTGCGTTTTTCTTCGAACAGAGCGACATGACAAAAAATACAAACAGAGCAAAAGAAAATACTTTAACAGTAAGGGAATGAAAAAAAAAAAATGCAACAAATGTAAACAATCCCTCTTGCACCGCTCATCGGTTTCCGCGTGTGCAAAATATTGTCACCCACGGCACTGGGATTATTTTGCTAACCGTTCAATTAAAGCACCCGACGGGCGCTGATTTAAGAGCAACTATTCCAATATCGATTCGCCCCAAGCCGGCACCGAGCGCGTGTGCAAATAGCAAATCGAGCATAAAACATTGCTCACCGACGTGTGCAGCGCGTGATAAGGGAATCGGTGCCGGTTGCCGGACGTTGGCACGAGGTGTGAGAGATGCAAAATGTGGGGTGGATTTCAAAATTGTTTTAAAACACCGGTTGGGAGTGAATTGTGCAACTCGCTGCTCGTCCTGGAGACTATTACAACGGAGGCATATTAAAAGAAGTACTGAATTTAATCTACTGTCAGTGGCGCCCTCATATGCTTGTCTTATCTACCAAGAAGGTTTAGGGCTGTTCAATCCACATTCGATTTATTTGCTTAGCTGCTTAGATGGGCATCAATTGATCCGAGTGCAAATGACGTTTATAGCAACACAAAAATGGCGCCACGCGTCACGTTTGCAAAACATGCTGCACCATGAATGAGCACAAACGACAATGTGTCCTTCGAGAGGCTTTATCTCCGGAAACTAATATTTAAATAGTGATTATAAATTCGGTCTCCGATAGTGCGAACCAGCGATAGCGATAGCCAATTCTCCGCCCGGTGGAAAATTCCCCGACAGGGGTGATGGTTTCGATTTCAATTATACCCCCCCCCCCCCTTCCCTTCTCTCCGCTCCACGGGTGGGGTGGCTTTTATTTTTTCCCGCGGAAAGTGAAGCGATTGGTAAACATTTATCCGCCTGCCCGGGTTCGGTTCGATAAGCGACAAGGGAGGCAATTGCTGATAGCGCACACGGTAAGTCATGTGCGCTGGATGATGGTTGATAGCACCGGTACGATGACGAGCGTGGTGCGTATGGGAAATCAATTTCACCGCCCGATAAGGTTCCTGGGGGGTGGCGCACCCGTGCCGCCCGCACACTCACCTCCTTTTCCGGGTGATATCGATACTCCACCATGGAGGGAAGGTCCATGCCCAGATCGGCGCACGGATGCTGCAAACTGTCCAGCTGTGGGGAAGAAAAAAAAACATCACACATTAATGGCACGAAAACAGATCACGCGAGAACTTCGACTTACCAGCAGCGAGACGGGATTTGTGCTGCGACCCTCCAGCCCATCGGCCAGGCTGAACAGATCGTGCTCGACCAGGCTCTTCTGCGAGTCGTAGTAGTTTAGCCGTGCCCGCAGCAGCTCATCCGGATGCCTCTGTGCCTTTTCCGGCGACCAGTACGGCCAGTGGCCGGCCAGCATGTACGACAGGGATATACCGCTCGGGCCATTGCCTGCAAAGAAATAGAGAGAGAGAGAGAGAAAAAAACGGGGAGTTAACTTGTGAACTACGAGAGTGGATCCAGAAATAAGGTTCCCATCTATTTTACAACGAGATAACATTGTTTATTCTCATAGAAATTTACATAATTGAAAAGAGGAAGCTTTGTTGTATTTTTTCTACATAATCGCCATTTTTTCTACGCATTTTTGTAGACGATGCTCCAATTTTTGTATCCCAAGTGTTGAAAAATTCCGCCGGTAACCCGTTGAGGAAGCGTTTCACCTCTGCTTTCACGACATCGTTTTACCCATCTTGTGATAGCACAAATTTTCAGTCAAAGGTCTTTCCACTGTTCCGTAAGAACTCCTAGGAACCCGAGCAACAAGTTCAAGGACGGTAATGCTTTTGTTTCCTGAAGCACTTCGCGTTGGATCATCTCGATAACTCGCCTCCGAAACTGACGGTCTTCCACTCCGTCCCTCATCGTGGACTTCCTTTCGGACCTGTTGAACGGACATGCACTTGTCGCCATACACCTCAGTCACTAGTCAAATTTTCGTGCAAAAAACGAATTACGGAACGAATTTCGCGTTTGATGGGATCAACAATAGGAACCTCCATCTCGGACGACTGCTGAGCCAAGATTTAATGGTGCAACGAAGCGGTCCAAGTCTACACAACACTGCAGCCGGATTTCGCCTCGCAGCTTTCCTAAGCGGCTAGAACTCTTTGGGAACCTTACTTTTGGATCAACACTCGTATTTCTGCATCGCATTGACTATTCCGGCCCCGTTTCCATTATCGTTGCCATTGGCAACAGCAACCTTCGCAAAGCACACCTAAAGCTAGCAATCGAGCAGGAGTATCGGGTCGGAAAGGTTAGCCGATGCACTTCCCCCAACTGCCTTTGATTAATATTAATTACCTGTTAGTGCCACAACAGTGCGATAAATATCGCTCGCGGGACAGTACGAGCAAGTCGGCACACTAATTTATTCTCATTCTATTGTCCCACCCGCGCGCGCGGAAGATCACTGTCAAGGCGAGTGTGATGTGTGTGTGTGATTACACAGCGAAGCGAAGACCCCAATCAATTGAGGAAAGAACTTTCTGGACACTCACAGCGGCTCGCATTATGCAACGGTGATAGTGGAAATTGTGCTCGATCATGGACCCAAAGCCGTCGTGAGGTCATCATCCGCTTGCAGAAATCACTTCACTGTGTTCGAAAAAAAGGTCCGCACACTCTCCGCGCGTGTATATGTGTGTTAAATTAAATTGCTTCCATCGACGGGCAATCTCGCGTAGGAGAAAGCGAGCTAATCTTATCACGCTGTTGGAAGCGTCCAATTGCGACTACTCATCGTCTGACGGGTTGGTGTGGTGATGGTGGCCGAAGGTGGTCTGCTTCTATCAAGCAGCTGTGCGCGCGACCGTATTAGTCATCCGTCGGCAGTGTGTGCGCGTGCGTACACAACGAGCCCCCCGTGAACAGCTGATTTGGCGTCCGTCGCGGACAGAAATAGAGCGCCAACGATAAGACGGGACGGGACGCGTCCGTACGGGCGCACTCACGTCACGCGCACACGTTTACTGTCGTCCGCAATCGGTGACAGGCGCACGAGACTTATTTATCGCCCTGCCCAGCGCGCACATACCGGTACGCGCCGGATGTGCTTCTTGGGCAGCTTAATTTAGACCGAGAACGACGACGCGTAGCGAGCGACGATTCTTTCCGCTCGTCATTCTTTAGCGCCCACGAGGATGACACATGGGAGCGATAAGCTGGTTTGCACTACACGGTGGATACAATATCTTGTAAGTGCAACCACCACCACCACCACCCTCACCACGTGGTCAAGGTTGTGTGACCGAGGGGAACGGCAAGTCAAACACAGGGTGGATAGATTTATCTAGTTGCGGAAAGTTTTCCATACACTGTTTGTTATCTTTCTTGAGTGTTTTTTTTTTGTGAGAAACTCGAAACGCAATAAGGTTGGTCGTGATGATGGAGTTTTTACAATCGGGGTTTCATCTTTAGCGGTGATCACTTAAAAAAAATGGAAGGAGAACCTTATCGCGAATAGATGAGTTTGCAAAATTCTCTCTCTAAAAAAAAAAAACACGACACAATCCAATATCTCGACGAGGAACCAGTTTGGAGAGTTTTGTTTATTTTGCTACAACCTCACGCTGATGGATGATCTAATGTCTCCCAGGCGCCGACATGACCCAAACCCTCCCTTCACCTCCAACGCAAGCTGAGGTATCTAATCTTATCAGTCGGAGTCAGTCGATCACCCCGCGGCTGCGTCGCCCTATTGATGATGATCAATCATTGCGTGTGCGACAACGTTCCGCAGGATGCAGACCCAAAGGATCAAGCAACTGAAAAGCACGTGTTAAACGTCCTGTGGATGCGTCCAAAGGCACGCCGTTCCTCACACGCGAACGGTACGATTTACGTTACGCTCATTGACGATCGGTGATGTTGGCGTAAACTATGATGGCAATCGTTGAACTCCTGAAAACAAAGTGGATGCACAGTACGGGCGGGCACGTGATTAAAAACTAGTACCACGTCCAGGGTGCGCGCGGTGACGTTCGGAAGAAATAATGGAGACTGTTTGTGTTCGAGCGCTGTAATTTATAAAATACAGCAACCGGGCAGTACAATCAACGGGCGATAAGGAAAATGAAAGGTTAGGATTTCAGGAATCAAGTTTTGTTATTAAAACTGGACACCGCTTCGGTCGGCAATGTTCCCTATGAACTTCAGGTGCCTGATACAGGTGATATAGGGCAGCAAAATAGTACAGCGATGGAGTGGAGTTTATTGCGCAATTACGATGTTACACTTTGTGCCACAATGTCCAGCATGTCCAACAACAGCAAAGAATCTTACACCTTATTCCCCCCTGCGAAGCAGTTTGCAGATGAGACAAAGCCCGCTCGTGAGCCAAAGTCCGTGGAAGTCATTTTCTTCCCACAGCCCAGTGGTTAACCACACTTCCTTGAAATGGTTCTAATCTGGAGCTTATCAGAACCGGACGCTTATCTCCCGGTACGTGTGGAATATTCCGCCCAGTTCGTACGTAATCAGCGTGATGGATCTATTTGGACATTTGGAATCGAAAGACGAACTGTCTTCCTCAGTGTCCCACGGCAGGGATACAAAGGAATAATAAAAAATAAAAAAAACTAGGCGTACATCAGAGTAGTCCCCATGTTTGCTGTGGATCGTTCACGATTTGGTGATAATGTTCCACTTTTTTGCCCGTTGTACACTATTGATATAAACACTTCTTTCCGCGGCTCGTTAATAGCAGCACGGAGATGTCCGCGCGGGGAGGCACTCCGGTAGGGACAGGAATAATTAATAAGCAAATATTGATCGGGACGTGCGACGATTGTCCCAGCCCGCGGAATGAATCTACCATTAAAGTGTCGATAAATCTGCATCGCGTGCGTTTTGATGTGTTGGTTTTTAACTGGTGCACGGCGATCGTATCGATCGAACTTCCGGTCGTGCAAGCTTTAGCAAACACTGCTACTGTCCTCGCAACGTCTATCGAACGCACAGGAGCGAAAACTTACCGATAACGACCACATCCTTGTAGATGGCGTCCTTGTGCAGCCGATTTCCCTTGCCGTAGATGTCCTTCATTGTGATGATTTTGTTACCGCTTTTCCGCTCCACTAAACACGCACCGAGCCGCAAACGAACTTCGAGCGCGCGTCGCGTCCGCTTGACAGGCGTTCGTTTTCTGGATGGAAAGCTTGGTTTTTTCTACCCCCCAAAAAAAAAAACAACGACAACAGATAAACCCCGAACGCACAGCCAACTGTGATGATCGTCGGTTTTGCACTGCTGTACTGACACTTGGGGCGATACCGCGTGGCGGCGAACGGTGAAAGAAAACACGATACGACTCGCAAACACCTGCACTACCGCGAACTAACCCGTCTGATCGTACCTCGAGATCGTACTCAACGTGCGCGCCGTCTGCCGTCACGACTTCACTAATTGCACGCTAATCGTTGCGAACGCTCGCTCGCAAACACTCGGCGGATTTTTCACAGCACCACGATTATGTGTCGGTCCCGGGGGCGGCGGGTTCTTACACTTTCTTGTTTCGACTTTCTTGCGCCTCGAACGGTTCCAAAAAAACGGTTTTACGGCGTGCGAGAACTGTTCTGTTCTATAGAAAACGCTACTACAATCCGGCTTCTCGAATAATCTCTCTGTGTCTCGCTCGTAAACTTGACCGATAAGTATCCGTCCGTAAAAAAAAGCGCCGACGAAGTCAGATGAAGTTACAACCTAACAGCGGGTTTTAGAAGCGCAGCCCTTACTATCGCTTCGCGTGCTCAAACAGTACTGATGCGAGTGGTCGAAGTACGGTCGACCCTTTATCGCGCGCTCCAACATACATGCACACACACACATACAAATGAACAGACTCGCGCTTCGAGCTCGAGCGGATCTTGTCTGTGAGCGCGACGATCTTCTTTGGCGGCGTATCTCGCGTGCAAACACTAGCGTACCGTCTCGCAACCGATTCCGAACTGATGGGCGACCGCGCGTCGTTCGGTAATTTTATTCGCGATTTCGGTGCCGCAGGAGGGTGGTGGTGTTTTAATGTTTTTTGCTTCTTTCTTTTTGCGCGCGCGATTTCATTCACACTGAAACTGCGCCCGCTCTCCGGTGAGGTGTGGATGATGTGATTCGCGCGCGGCCCCTGGACCGTATCTCGTTCGGAACGGTTTTGGTTCGCTTTCGCTCTCTCTCCCTCGGCTCGGCGTTGGGCCTTCGGTATCGCGCTCTCGGGCGAAGCCAGAAGGTGTCTCTCGGTTGTGCCGAGACCCGTTCTCGAAGTTATCGGCCGAACTCTCCTCCGAGGAGCTCGGGTTTCTCTCGATGTCGTTCCGTCGGTTTAGCGCACCAAGTTGGCCGGCATACGTGCCCGAGGCGACAACACATGCACATGCTCAGCGTATCCACCCCGACCGAAACGCGCGCCCCTCCGGGCTGATCATTGCAGGCCGCTCATTAAGATCATCATCATCGTGGACGGTAACACATCGTCCGTGTCACTCTCGCGGCTCCGGAAACCGACGACGCGCCCCGGGGATGTAGTCGATATGCATCGGCAGATTATGCACCCACCGCTGGGTTTTGTGGCTCGGCGGGTGGGGTGGGTTGGGCGCGCGTTGGGTGTATCGATGACGTGCGCGATGTCCTAATTTTTAATTGCGTTCACTCGACGCCACTCGCATACGGTAGCCAATCGGTTCACCTGCTATGACGTCAGACCGGGGCTGGGCATCGTTTGCATCCAGCGTTTTATTGCGCTTGCTGCTCTGAAAGGAAAACGGAAAGGATTTTAATTAGTTGAGTACGGCAAGATATGCTAGTTGAGGCGAGAAAAAGGATTATAATAGTGTGGAGAGTTTAAGCGCTATTCTATCTATCGTTTGCCAAGAATAGGTAATCCCATACGGGGATTACATTAGGTCAAGTGCATCACGATTCAGATGTAATTGTGGTACTATTGCACAATCACAGCAACCGGAGGAGTGACGATAATCAAACACAAACAAATCCCGCATGGTAATTAATCTGCTAAAATTTTTGCGTACACTTCCACCACGTGCCACCCCGGTCAGATCAATTAACATGCGCTCTCTAACGCGCCCTCTATATCCGTGCGACTTCGATTAAGTCACGCACCTTCGATCGGTGGGAGGAAAGGCAAGAAGCTGCTCCCACCGTCGTCGTTCTCGATTCACTTTTGAGGCTGAGATTTTGTAACGATGCTACTAAAGCCGGGTCATTGCCTTTAGGGCGATCAAATACACACACACACATGTGAATTCTCGCGAAAAAAGAAAGACTAAGCTAGTAGCTTATAGTGGCGAGGTTCAGTTCAGGGGGTGGATACTATTTCTGGTACTTGTGGCGCTTGCGTTTGCGGTTCCAACGTGGGAGGCGCGAAGCTAGTGATCACCCGTTGGTATATTCTAGATTAATTGTGTTTCGTTGGTATATTTTAGATTAATTGTACACGAGACATTCGAATTGTCGGACGTTCCTGGAATTGTGCTTACAATGTATTAATCATGCTGCAGGTAAAACCGGTCGGTCGGTGAAACAAAAAAAAAACAAACAAACATCAATCAAATGTCGACCCCAGCGAGACGATTATTATCGATTGGAGCTTACTTTTGTCATCCCTTTGGTCGTTACCCCCGCCCCGTCAATCAATCGTTCCACGGGCAGGGATACAGACGGGCTGCATAATGATGTCGCGGTCAGGAACACCGACCAGGTGTGACCTCAACTACTCGGCCAAACTAAACGGGACGAAACTCATCAGCACTAATGTGCGCGTTTTGGTTCTGTTATCGTCCAAAAGGCGTCATTTATCGGCAGCTAGGTTAGCAATCGTTTTGAGTCCGACAAACGGTGCTAGGGGCCCGGAATATAAACCGGACTCTATGATGAACGGGTTTATGGCGATTGGACCATAACGAGAGGCTCCTGGATTCGTTCATGCCCCGGTAAAGAAAGTTGTTTACACAGGAACAACATTCCTGGAAATGGTTTTTATTCCTGCCCTAGAACTTGATGCATAACAGGCTTCTCATGACAAGAGAAAAAAAAATCTCGCACATATTGCCAACATAAACCATTTCTTCTCCCCACCCAACAAGCAGACGAAGCGGGGCGAAAGATTAGATTGCACGGTCCGGCAAGTCTCCGGCAAAACTCGGGCATGCTCTAGGCCGAGGTCAACTTCTCCCTCCCCTCCCTCTCCCCTGGCTACCGCGCACTTAAAAACTCGCCAAAAATTTTGCCACCACCGAAATCCGCCAACATTTTGTTGCCAATAGCAGATTGGCTTATCAGTGAGGTGGGCCCCCCAGCGGTGGCTACACTTGGCTGGGCATTCAATTAAATCGCACACGGAACAGACGTTCGGTGCTTCTTCCTTTTCTTCTTTTTTGGATTATCACAACTAAACGCGCTGGCAACAAGCTGAGCTTTAAAACAAGGAGGCTGCCTAAAGGTTATTGCTATTGATAATCAGAACTTTTTTATTTTTCTTCTGACGATTTGTTAATAGTTCGGGGAAGTCGTCAAGAAAAGGATTGAGACATCTAAAAATTCTTGCCAACTTCAAGCATAAACAGGAGATTTATCTACAACATATCTTCAGATCCTTATTAGAAAGGATAATTCCTTCGTGCTTGGACGATTCATCAAGCAAAGTAAACAAGTCTCAAATAACGCAGAGTTCCGGACATGCCAGGAGTCTTGAAATACCATCACGCATGAGTGTGAATAAACATTATTCACACTCATAGTTATTCTTATTGAAAATTAGAACGTTTTTATTTTTATTCTGACGGTTTGTTTAAGGTTCAACTTCAAAAAATTCATGTCAACTTCAAGCATGAACAGGAGATTTATCTACAACATATCTTCAGATCCTTATTAGAAAGGATAATTCCTTCGTGCTTGGACGATTCGTCAAAAAATCAAGGCTCAAATAAAATGCTTTGTATCCAAAGTGATAATGTTCAATAAGCAAATATCTACTTCTCGCATAAAGAACGCAGAGAACCTAAAAATTCATGTCAACTTCAATGTAAACAGGAGATTTACTTACAACATATCTTGAGATACCTATAAGAAAGAATAATCCTTATATATATGGACGATCTTAAGCTTAAATTAAATGCTTTTTATCCAAAGTGATAATTCTCACTAAAGCGAAAATGTTCTTCTCGCATAAAGAACGCAGAGATCCGGACTTGCCAGAAGTCTTGAAAAAGTCTGATGTAATTCAACCATCACGCCTGAGTGTGAATAGACCTATAAACTTGCACTTTGCACCAATCTTTTGTTTGAATTTTGAGCAACAATTGATGTGCCACACAGTGACCTTCCCTGCTGTAAGTTGATAAGTACAGGCAAGCAATTAAAATTGTTCTACCGGTGGGAAGAGCTCACCGCTCGTTCCAATGTTATCAGCGAGAAGTTTTGTTTGTGGAATTTTTATGTATATGTTTTTTTCTCTTCCTACAACGGAGCAGAAAGTTGCAATGATTAACGTTCACAATGAGCCCGCCTAAAACAGAACAGCACAAAGTACACGTGCACGGGGTATTCCAGTCGGGGGGAAGTAAAGTAAACAACTTTACATGAACGAAAACTACACCGGCCATTTCACATATACCCGACTAAATTCCTCCGCGCATGAATTGTCCGAGAGCAATATTTGCTAGTGCTAGTACGTCCTTATCACCGCGAGTCCGGCGATGTTGAAATTCTGGGAAATACCATCAATCAAACGAGTCCCGAATCTGGTAAGCCGCAAAACATGAATAAAAATTCAACAGCACGCACAAAACAGTAAAACTTTTTCGTTTGTTTTTACACCTTCTTGCACTAGCTAGTCGTAGGGTTTTACGTTTGTATTTGGCAGGGGCTGCCCGACTGCCAAACACGATCATCGTATGCGTTCGTTTCGCTAATTTGCCCTACCGAGCCGGGTGCTATAGACTTCTAGACCTGCACACGATACCGAGCGTGGGGCGACCCAAATTGCATTCAGACGCGGTTTGCGTTTTTCGAGCTTGACCTACACACATACACACAGGCAGATCGCTAATGGCAGCGACCGTATGTGCGTGGGGAAGTGTCTAGCATAAGCCAAGCAAGCTGTTGCCCTACCACTATCATAAAAGCATCGATGGTGCCCTCAGCCACCCACCCACCCCTTCACCATGAAAGCGTCCATTCTTTACCCCGCGCAAGAAGCGCTCGCAAAACGAACGATAAAATAATGCCGCGTCGGTGTGGCGATCGTTTCGTTTCTTGGCAGCATCGAGTATCGTTAGGGAGGTTTACGCCCTTGAAACCAATTCGCGTTGCGTTGGGAGGATGATAGTTAGATTTTTTTTGTTGTTGTATTATTCGAACCCTCCCCCTCACGTCCCGCGATCGTTCTTCCCTAAATCTGGGCAGAACGCAGAGTAATTTATCAAACAACCACCGTTTAGACGCAATCGAATGTGCAAATTGTGCCCACCGCTCGACCACCAACGCCGCTCCCGCTTCCGCCCTAATCGCTGCTCGATGCGGAAACAAGATTTTCTGGACGATATCGTACGTGAGCAGCCGCAGGCGAGATCAAGGTCTGCACGAGGAGGCGGCGAAGGGCAAGAAGTGGAAACGTCCCGAACGTCAGCAACAAGCAAATGACAATTGATTGCTGACCGCCTGGGTGCAGCAAAGGGGGCCACTCGATGCACTATTAGTGGCTAGAACGTGACTAAACGAAAACATTACCCCGGGCCCGGTTCACCGCACCTCCTCCCGATAGCGTGACTAATGGCGGACGTCCGACGGGGATGGGAAAGCCCGCGGTTTTTCTAACCCATTAGGAGCGTTGAAGTGTTTCTCTCGTTCTCTCTCTCTCTCTCTCTCTCTCTCTCTCTCTCTCTCTCTCACTCTCTCTCTTCTGAGGCAAAAATCAAAGTGTGATGATTAAAATTGTTTCACAAAACAAACGACACCAGCTGTCGTTTGCCCTTGGGTTGTTGGGCCGGTGGAAAGACACCCCGAGCGAAGGTGTTTTGAGGTTATAAATTTTAGATCAAACATTGAGCACCGAACGTAACCGAAGGCGCGGGCGGTTCTTGTTGGCTGTATTGGCCGGGCCGGGTTTTGGCTGCTGCTAACACACCGTTTATCCACTTCAAAAGCACCTCCAAACTCTGAACATCTTTAAAATAAATTATGGAAAACGAGATGTTGGTATAAACTATTTTTTTTACAAAGTTCATTCAAGAACTAAACCTTCTGTTTAGAACCGGAGCTTCTCACAAAGCCTCGCCGAACGGTGAAGTGAAAGCCCCGGCATGCGCCAGTCCACCGCGACGAGGAAATAGCGTTCCTGCAGCTTATTATGTTCCCCCGGGCCACTTGGCGAGTGACATCAAGGACGCCCGTTAATGTCAGCAATCGGCTGTTAGACGTCTTTCTTTGTGTATCCCCACCGCGTCTAAGCATAGAGACTCCGCCGCACTGTACACTGTATTTAATTAGCTTCCCCGTTCCATGAGTTCCTACCGCGGTCCACAATGCCGTAGACGTAATGTGAGTGTGATTTTAATTGGAAAGCTCCCTCCTATACCACGGTAGTTCAGACCGGTGCGGCTCGTTTCAACAAATCCTTGGAGTGGTCTAATCTTGGCGGGAGTAGGGACGCCGGACCACGAATGCCTCCGGCAAGCGCTCACAGTTGCTCACTTTACGTCATACTCGACGGCTCCAAACGCCTAGCACTTCTGAGTCGAGAGTGTGTCATATATTTGCAAACACAGCTTCCGAAGTGAATCAGCAAATAATACTCGTTTATTGATGCATAAAGGATGTAAAGAATAGCTTATAAAAACAACCAGAAAATAATGCTCCTTTTAACAAGTATAACTCGCTACTAACTCCATTTTAGTAACGAGTTACCGTCAGCAGGTCAAGCTCGATAGCATTCATCATCCAGAAGCTTCTTCTAGAAGCGTGAGGGTCTAACAGATGTGAACTTGTCCCGTCATCGTTATCCGCAACTCGTTATTCCAACGCTATCGCCACCTGAACTGACTCATCGCACCCACAGCCGGTGTTCTCTGTGTGCCAACAACATGTGTTCGTTGCTCTAAAATTCCCACACCAACCGACTATTCGATCCGCATGCGACCACTCATCGACCACGTGCTCCAAAAATCACGTTTTTATTACACCGCAGCCGGTGCGGATCTTATGCAAAGCGACAATAGAGACAGAACAAAAACCTTCCCGTTCTTTCCACACGACCGGTTTGTCGAGTGTGTGGAATCGCTCGAAATAAACTATCTGATATCTGACACGGTCGGTGGGATGGGCTGGGTAAGGTTAGCATTTCCGAAACCAGGGGATGAAAGATGTCTTAGGAAACTGAACGAAAAAAAAAAGACTTTCGCCGATCGAATTATTTAAATTCATCTTTGGCCTCCTGCCCGCACCCGTGGACGGGTGGAAAGTTGGAGAAACAGCGATAAAAACCAGCTTTCGGGTGTGTTCGCATGTCCGTCGCGAAACGGGTTTCTGGCACTGCTACCCCTTCCCGAATGATCGCCTAGCTTGACGGCCCAAGATTCTGCACTGTTATCGAGCGAATGCCGCGAATGCTGGTTACATACAGACCTTGAAGAGGTCTCTCCTGCCACTGGACAAGTACCTCCGAAAGCTGGGAGATCCCCAAAAGACCGCCGTGCAAGAAACTTGCCGACTCACGGTACTTGCCACACACACACACACACACACATACGCTGGTACGAGGTGGATGACTGGTCGGTGAAGGTGAACCGCTCCGGCTGCGGATGGAAGTCATGAAGCCGCGATGCTTAAGCTTTTGCCGACTGGGCATGAAAAGTTTTTTTTTGTTTCCTTCCATCTTCCACCGCCTCTCGCAGTCGGCACAGAAAAGCCGGGACCGGTTTTGCCGAGCGGCGGTGTGAGTGAGTTTCTCGTGCCGGGAAGATTTCCGCACGCAAAACCCGTCTTCAAGGTGGTTACGGCTGGAGCATATGATTAAGTATCGGTTTTTTTTTTATGGTGGCCCCCAAAATGATCGATTTGTTTCATGCTTGATCGTACGCCCGCTTTGTTGGTGGGGGAACACAAATCGAATTTCACCTGGTCGGGAGATACCCGGAGTTGACCGACTAGACATAGCACAAAGCTAAGATATAGCTATCCAGCAAGCTCGTCTATGAGATCTTCTTAGAAACAAGTAGATTTCAGTGTGAAATACAAGATCTAATCTATCAGTGATTGGAAAAAGGAGTAACTCTTCAAATCTTTTACATGGAATTCTCTAGACATTAGGACCAACGTTGAAATCCGATCTCTTCATCGAGAGATCACAGAAATAAACCTACCGACACGCGTACGTGCCGCTAAATTTAGTCTAAAAGCACATCATATCTAACAATTCCCACAAAGGACGCACCGTGGAACCGTAGGTATGTTTACGATTTCAAATGTCGGACCATACGTCTAAGGCCAACAAATGCCCGAGATCCTACCATCGTGCAAATAAATGAAAAAGGTCAATCGAGAGAGAGGAAACCCAAGCTCATCCAATCACAGGTAACAATTGCCAGTCAAGTGGTTGTTCGATCCCATTTGTTAGCACACTTCCCTGCAGTCAGCCGTCCCCCCCTCCCCCTTCGAGACCTGCGGACAATATGAAATGAAATACCTTCGCCGACGGCGTGAGTCACTCGCGTGAGCTGCAACCACCACCGGTAGTGGTGAATCTTTGGCTGGCGCGTTCAAAAATAAACCTAACCTGCCGAAAAAAAAAGTACATACACACACGCACGCGCGCGACAACAAACACGTTGTCCACACTTGTTGAATTTCCAGAAATACTTTCGCCCGAGGACACGCAAACGGACGGAGGGACGGACGAGCACCTGCACATGCCAAGAGAGATGCTCTCTATGGCGCCCTCTCCTGTGCGGTGTTGTGGAGCACTATTTCTGGGTTTCGATTGCGTAGGACAGTCGCTGTGTTGATAAACAGAGCCGCAAACCCCGCCGGATTGTCTCGCAAGGTGACGCGCCAGGCGAGGCCCTGGTGTGCCCTAGTGCTCCGGCCTAGTGGAGGTTCAGACATTTGCCTCTTTTAAGCGTTGTGTTCCGCCGTTTATTGCTGTGGCTATTTAAAAATATTTTGAAATTTTTGTGCCGATCCAACAAGCACTGCTGCTGTCCGTGGACCATACCTTGACTACCCAGCCTTTCGCAGAGAGCACTGGTCCGGGTTGGTCCGAAGAAGTTTTCGTTCTTTAGGAGTGAAACTTACGCGTGAGCTACTCGAGCATCGAGTGGCTTTTAGTGCGGGAAATTAGAGGACGCCCGCAGTTCACCGCTGGAACAATCACAACGTTCTTTCGTTCCGTGTTTACATAACAGGCGTGGCAGACAAAGTGTTACATTTGCGTTAAAGGTTCTCTTAGCACTAGCGGATACATACGGAACTCTCGACCGATGTTCGAATAATCGAGCTACACAGATTGTCCGAAAGTTAAACACCGAACGCACCGTGGTCACGTTCCCCGCGATTGTTTTACAAATAGAACACCTATTTCGATTTGTCTCCCGGCACGGCTCCAACAACCACACGTCAGGCTTAGGCGACGCTCGACAAATGACTGCTGGCGGGTTCGGGGCCGTCACAAAACGCCCGGGACAGAAGTCGTCCAAGCATTGGCCGTGGTGTGTGGCGTTTTTCGGGTCATCCATTTCGGGGGTTCTGACACTGCTTACCAATGCAGAAAACGCAGTACGCTTCGTGTCATCGTCGTTCGCGATGGTGGTGGTGGCAAGGCAGAACGCATTTGTAAATGAACCATTTTTAACTCTCCACTCTCCGGGGGGTGGTGGGGTTAAAATGGGGTGGTGCAACATGAAACGGAAGCTTATTGAGCGGAAAATGTAAACAAAGGTGTGCTCGACCCCGAGTTGCAGAACAAGGGAAGTTACGTGGTGGACTTATGTGAGTTTTGAGTAGAAGATGGCTAGACTTTCCGTTTGAGGTTAGACGCATGTTCGAACTATATCCAGAACTGGATCGAAGGAGAACAAGTGCAGATAGCACGCGCTAACCTATTTCCATTAATCTCATTTCGTGGTCCGGGACGTGAGCATCTCCATTCGTTCCGTACCGTTTCCAACATATCCGTTCCGTCGAAGCGTACATTTGCGGCTAATTTATTGCATCAACATTTCCCCACACTGGAGCACGCTCGGTTTGCAGGTTGCTAGGAGTTAGGCAACATTGTCCGTGTCCAATCGATGCTCTAGCCAGGGCGCACCGAAATTGGGTCAATTTCGAAAGGATTTCGTAAGATACCGGGACTCCGCACTTCGCTCTTGACCCGGGCCAATAAACGTATCGATTTCGGGGCCGGGAGAAAAGGTCCCAACTTCTTCCCCGCTCCACCAAGCTTGGATTGGGTAGGCCAGCAAACTCGGCAAAGGTCATGCCACTACCACTCACTCTGTTTACGCCTGCCTGAGATGGGTATCTCCGAGGATTTGGACTTCACTTAGTGGGGCGGTTGTGCATAAACAAAGCGGTGCAAAGCACCGACGAGCAATATGACGTTCCACCGCGTGCGATGAAAGATTGTTCCTCCGGGTGCGAACATGCTCCTGAGAGTCCTCTTGAACTTCCGTGCTCCGGTACATCCACTCCGCGTGTGCACGCGGCTCCAAAGTTCATGGATGGGTATTGTTTTCGTGCCAACTTCCTTGACCGAACCATCATCGGCTACGGCTCACAACATGTGGACCATTGTTTTGCCTCCTTCGGACGGACGCTCGGGCTGAAAATCCAAACACTTCCTGGTGTCCCCGTCCTCCCGCGCCCTAACGATACTCTAACTTCCCCCCGAAAAAAAAACAACAACGCTACCGGTCGTTACCGGTTTCGAACCGTGGCGGAAAAATAAAAACACCCGAGACAATGGGCCCTTCGGGAAGCGCAATGTTTACACCGTGACCTTCAGGGATCGCTTCCGTCCCGCCCGTCCGTGCGGCTCCCGCGTCGTTACCACGCATTAACCGCCGCTGTCCGTTATCAGTCACCATAATTTCGGTAAACCCAACCACCGTGCTACGTAATGCAATCCCCGGCCCGCGGCCAAGCTGATCGATGTTTGGGCGCGTGCGGGTAAACACGAACACGCACGGACACATGTCTTCACGACTACGTAACGCGACCCGAAACGCGATATAGTCGCGGCCGAGCGTAGCTCCCAGCCGGCATAAGAAATTGACAGCATTATGTTAACGAGTTTCGCTGCTTTGTTCTGGCCACTCGCAAGCAAGGCCCTGCCCGGCAGCCATAATGATGCCATGCACCATCGAAGTCACACCGGTTAACAGCCAAACGCGTAAGCCTCGGCGATGCGGTTGAGCGAAATGCTTCCGGTGAGTTATTCTAGGGACGTTATTATTACGCTCACGATGAGCGACATTACGCAAAAGGTGAGCGAAACACAGGGATTAATGTTGCCGGAGTTAAGGGATCAGGCCGGCGTAGGGAATTGGTGTTAGCTAATTGGCTTAAATTATGAGAACTGATGGGAAGCTTATCGAAAGTTGGTAGTAGATTAAATGGCGTTATTATAAGGGATAAATTAAAAGAAGATCGAGTTTCCCATCCCATAAGGTTGAAATCACAAGGCAAAATTATTTGCACATTAATTTTCATGTTCTAGTATCAAAAGATTTAGAATTCAGCATGGATAATTGTAAAGAAATACTTAAAATAGAAAATACCTGATAGCTTTTTTGGAAGACCTTTTCTCCAGTAATAGCATTTTTAGTCAAAAATTGGCATTTTTTAAAACGATGTCTTATTTTTTTTAATACTAACCATCACTAATACCAATGGGGGTTCAATTAGGCATTAGAAATTCTGAAAAAAATAGATAAAATTTGACGTAAAATAGATAAAATTTGATAGCTTTTTCGATAATCTCTAGGAGTTAAACATAGGAGTTTTAGTCAAAAATTGGTCTTCTATAAAATATTATCAGTGTTTTTTTCAAATACTTACGATCACTAGTACTTATTGGATTTAAATCCGGCATAGAGGATTCCGCATAAATTGTTAAATATAGATCATTATTTGATAGATTTTTTTAGATACTCCAGACATAGAGTATTCTGAAGAAGCACATAAAATATAAAACATTTAAGAATTTATTTTTGGAGGATCTCTACTCCAGAGAGAGGAGCATTGGCCAAAAATTTATCTTCTATAAAATATTATGTGTTTTTTTCAAATACTAACGAACACTAGTGTCAATTGGATTTAAATACGGCATAAAGTATTCTGAAGAAATACTTAAATATAGATCATATTTGATAGCTTTTCCTGAAGATCTCTACTCCAGACATAGGAGGGAGCTTTAGTCAAAAATTGGTCTTCTATAAAACAATATCTCTTGTTTTTTTTTTTCAAATACTAACGATCACATGGAATTTCATTCCTGCATGGAGGATTAAGAAGAAGATTAAGAAGAAATAAAATTTTAGCTATCGATTCGAAAAAGCTATCGAAGCTTTCTACTCCAAATTTTTAATATAAGATTTGGAGTAGAAATCTTCGATAGCTTTTCTCCAAATTTTTTGACTAAATTTGATTTTATTAAACATTAAAATCATAGAACTATCGAATTTACAAAACTATAAAACATTATGTTTATTGTACGAAATGTGCGAAAAAAATATAGTTCATCAAATGTGTGTTTGATAATTACTTGCAAAGGAAACCGCCGAATGGAAGAGATATCGGCAGCAAATGGATACCTCGTCCATAAAAATAAATTCATTGAGAAAATTTTTCCCAGTGACTAATGGGATCTTCACCGTAGCTAACCCACGACGGGGAACGATCCTCCACGCAGTCCAAAGGCCATTAAAACCAATTGACGTCGAAATCCCACAGCCGCTCGATCCGATCGCGATCCAAAAAACATCCCATAGAAAACGTGTTTGTCATTACGGCGGTACTCGGCTGGCACTTGGCCAGCCTCGTCTCGTCTGTGGTCGCAGTGCGTCGTCCATCGACGTATTTCCTCGCCGCTATTGATCGCTTCCGGTTGTCGCCCAAGCGATCGGAGTGAACCCGGCATCGAAGTGCCTCACACTCGAACAACAAACAACAAAAACCCACACACACACTCGCTTGTGGCCTGTGGGGAGGAGAAAAACTTAGTCAACACACCTGATTTATGGCCAGCACGGTCAGCACGATCTGGCTCCGTCGCAAAAGGGCCACAACATCCGGACCAGACCGCACGCGCTCCTTGGAGAATCGCCAAACTGGTCAGCAAATAAACAAGAAAAAAAAACCCCCCAACACAAGTGGACCTGAGTAACACCAACGCAGTCGAGTGCGTTCGGTTCTGGGCGAGCCGAACGAAAATAGTTGAATTTTGGAAAATAAAGCCAAAACGATTCACGTTTCTTGGAAACCATTTGGGAGGGTGGGACAGCCGCACCGGAGCCTTTTGAAAGAATGGGCAAAGAAAGAGTCGATTTTAGGTTTTGTTTTGGCCGCGAATTAATAACCCTCAGGCGAGCGTGACAGAACGAGCAGCTCATAATTCAAACGAAAGTCTTTTTTTCTTTTGCTAAGGATCAAACGCGACAAACGGTTTAAAATAAAAACATTACTACCAGTCACTGGAGGAGAGAGATCGGATCTGCGGATCTGTTTCCCCTTTTTCCCGCTAGTGCTGAGGAATATGTTGAGATAGGCCAACTCCAAAAATATGTTGTCTGCCCGTTTTCACCTTTTCGTTTTGTTAGACGAAAAAAAAATGGGAATGGAGCGCGAAAAATGTCGCTTATTTTAGAACCCCGGCGCACATATTAATACAAAAAGATAAAAGAACAAGTGTTCAAACTCGGCGACGGGGTCAGTTTTCGTTGCGTTACCACATGTTGGGCACCACGCCGTTCCTCTTTCGGTCGCTTCTTCAGCATGATTTATTTGCTGGCGGCGGAAAAATTATATGTCCACTCATGTGGGACAACACACCGGTTTAACGAACGTGGAAGCTCGCTCAAAAGTCTAACCTCAACTCTAAGCTGAACTCATAGCTCTAGGGACGAACCTCCGAACGCAATCAATCCGGTTGCGATTGATTGCGCCCATCTAAATCACCGCTCCGGGGCGGGAAATCAAAACACTGCAAACACCGTCCAGTGCTCAAACCGCGTCCAAGGGCACGCAATATTTACGCCCGCCGTCAGGCGGGAGAGCACATAAATTATCGCAGCCTGGCAGGTGTGAGGCTGAGGAGAAAAATTAAAAGCCATTTAAAAGCCGACACGACCGTAATGGGTGGTTTTGGTAGCTTTCATCTCGTGAAGCGTGATGTTTGAATTTATGGCCGTTGTTCTAATACCTCCAGCAGTCTGGATTTGGTGTGAAATTATGGGGTGCCGGTGATATTGTTTCTGAAAGTTTGTTTTGCTGCTAGAGATTTTTGAAAAATATGTTTCGAAAATATGAAAAAGATGATGCATCAACACAAAATGCCACCAAAAATATATACCACCCAATAAAATAACGCTCAAGCCAACGGTTAGATGAAGGTAAATAAAAGAAAGCAAATATCACAAAATGCCTAATAGCCGTTTGAACAAACGACGCCTGCTCGCCTTCCTTGTGTTAATCAAAGTCAAATTCTGTTCTGCCGCGGTCGCTGCTGTACACAAACCTCCACCATTTTCATTTTTTCATTTTCATTTTGAAACGATCCCAGATGAATTGCGTCAATCTGGTAGTGCTGCTGCACTAATTCTCTGTATGCGGTTCTACCTATCTCGCAAAAAAAAAAATCACCCCACATCAACAAACTACATGTACAATGCATGCACGAAAGCGTTCTGGTGCAAAGTTTTCTGGCAAACAGTGCCAACGGGAGTAGTTTTTCGACGAACTGGTGCCTGTACATTTTTCCACCTCCATCCCCCGGGGGGCTGAAAGGTTGACACGGGGGGGATAGCGAAACAAACTACGCACGAGATGTGTTGATTTATATTCCCGCGCGAGCTGCATCGAGCCGAACATTGGCCGTGATTTGAATAAACAATGGGCCTGTTTTTTTTTTTTATATACATGCATATGCAGGCCACGGTCAATGTCACACAGAGTTTTTGGGTAATTTTGTGTTTTTTTTTGTTCGTGCAAACGACGAAAAGAAATGCAGCCTTTTCCTTCATCATAGTTCAAGCAGCAATAACAGGGTGACGATCGAAAAAAAAACTTTACTCCGACGTTGGATTGCTGACATGATGATGAAACGAACAAACCGGGGCCGCAGAACAAACGCGCGCTAGTGACTCAAAATTAGTTTGCTTGCGATGCAGAATTGCAGCATGCAGGGGAAAAAATGCAACCCCCATCCTACTTGTCTTCTCCACCTCAGCTCAGAAAGGGTCTAGATGAGTTGTGAGGCCAACTGTTCCTGCTAGTTGGCGTTTTGGCAGCGGTTCAAAGTCCCGGACCACGTTGATGACGTGCGATGGGGACTCACATCGTGCAAAGGGACGATATAAAATTGCTTGGTGGACATAATTCTTTGCTGTATCTGGGACTTTGTTTTAATTCTTTAAAATATGAGAAAAAATCTAATACTTCTGAAACTACTGCCATGTGAAGGAAGTTTAAAAATAAATCTGTATTTTAATCTTCCGAGTAGCTCAAGGAACAAAACTCAATAAGAAATTATTCGATCATGATTTTGTTCTTTTCGTGTAAAGTAAGACTTGAAATTTTCAAGAGTGTATTACGAATTGTTCCTTGACCAAGTGTAAAGAAAATATACTCTGCGTCAAGTCCACCAAAAATTAACCCATAATGAGCACAACTCATCAACTCCTGAAGCGTTTTAATAAAGATCACCTCTCGAAACAACTAAAAAAAAACTTGACTTGCAAAATGGGCATTGCTAAAGAAAATAGCAATAAAACACCATGATAAACATTAAAAATGAAACATACTTTGAAATCGAATAAAAAAAAGAACCATCCCAAAAGGTACTAAAAACATGAAAACTAATAATCTCTAGGGAAATTAAAACAGAACCAATTATCCGAAAAAGTCAATAAAAGAACCATCTCTCAAAAAACCAGAAAAAACATTCAAATCTTAAAAATATCAATAAAAAGAGCATCTACTTAAAATATTTCAAAAATAAAAATCAAGTCATTGGCAATCTACAACAAAAACGACATAAAAGACCTATAAAATGATGGTAAAAGCAGAGGAATTTCCGTGACTATAAATTTGAAACCATTTTTTTGCTGAACTATTGAGAAGAACACAGAAAAAATGTCATAAAATGAAAATGTTTAATAGAAGCGAAAAAACTTATTATTTAACAATCGCTTCTCAGTGCTCATTTTCGCCACTGTTCAAACCGAGCTGATGATAGTTTCGAACACATCGTTAGTGGCACATCGCGCCACGTGACGTGACGGCGAAATCAGTCAGCACCAAGCAGGACGTTCGGGTGAATAATGGATGGGATGGGCGACGGTGTCGCAAGAACAATCATTGCATGCTAACTCTATTATTGAGCGCACGGGCTGCGAATGGCGGTACCCATCGAAGATTTGCATACCGAGCGCAAGATGCGTCCACCGTTGATGAAATATTAACAGGTGCGCCCGAATGCTGTGACCTTCAAAACCGCTGGCTGGCAGTTCCATCCGTAAAGGCGGGTAAAGCCGGTGCGATAAATTTACTATTAATACGTGCACACCTCCTCGGGCTGGGCTGCAAACGTGCAGCAGCATTTTGTTCCGAGTGAAAAGGCGCGTCAAAATAGCACACATATACACACACAGCTTGTGGGCGAACAAACGTCCAGCCGGAAAATGGAACCCGAAAATCGTTTTCGCTTTACAATCCAACGCTAACCATCACGCGGGACAGCATTAAAAAGGCAAAACTTTAACAGTATCCATTTCCGATCTGCCTTCTGCTTCTGTGAGCTGCCACTTTTTTATGGTCCTTCTTTTTATTTTCATTAGCCGACAGCGCGTGAAGTACCTTGCGCCTCCATCGAAAGCCGCGTTTCGCGTGATGATGGAACCCCTGTAGTGGCTTAAGTTTTATTTTATTCCCCCTTGTTCTCCCTTGTTCTGCGTGTGAAAAGGTGTGAGTGGGTGAAGTGGGAGCCGATATATAAATCAAAACGAGTTTATGACGGCTCCCGAACGCCGGTACATTACACACACCGAACTCCAATCGCTCTAAGAGGATGGCCATTCTATTCTAAATACCATTTCATTTCGCCACCACCCTCGTGTACACGCGCTCGGTTGGATTGCTTCCGTTTAATGTGCGGTAATAAAATAAAAAGCTGCGAATTTTATCCTCCCGAGCAGGTCGGCTGCCGGCCTGGGGTGATCGACGAGCTACAAATTAATCATTTCTCGGTTGCTGGGGGTTGGGAGGGCATTGCAACGGGAGTCTGTGAGCCGCCAGACAGTGCGACTGGCGCGATGCTCGCACACGCCTTGCAATGTGTCATCGTTCGTTCACACACACCTCGCCCGTATGTAAATGCCGCAAATGGCCATTCCGGTATGAAGTTTTGCGCTCGTGCGAAATCGCACGAAAAATTCAATCAGCGAAAGATGCAGCTGACGATGACGGTGCGGAGATTAATTAAACAGCGGTGTGCGCTCAGTGAAGCAGAGTGTGAATTTTCCACGCGCTAAGATGGGGAAAAATGGGGTGCGAGAATATTTATGGCCATTTTTTTGCCCCTAAACATATGAGTTGCTACATGGGAAATGTTCATAAAAAATAATCAGAAGCAGCAAAGAAAGTACTAGTGGTTGAACCGATCAACTAAGATTGCAGATGAAGAAGCAAATTGTTTGTTCTGCAATAATAATGCTTATTCTATCTTACTCACGAACAATATTTGAGTTCAAGACAAAGTTCAAGATACCCGCCGTTTCGTAATCGTGTCTACGTGCCAATTAAGAGGTTGTTGTATTTTCGTTGTTTATTGAAAATTTCCGTTGAACCTTTAAAATTTAAGCTTGAAATCTATATCTACCTTTATTAAAAGATAATATATTTATAATTAGATATTTAAATATATAGAATATCTAATTAATTTTAATTGATTAGATGTGTCTAAAAACAATTATAAATTTATTATCATTATTATTTTATTTTCGTAATTTGAATATTTCATTTAAACGTTGCATTTAAAGTTGAAATCTCGATTTAGTTTAGTAAAAGATAATTATTATTATTTTTTAGTTATTTTTTTGTTTTCGTGATTTGAATATTTCTTTTGAACGTTGCATTTGAACTTGAAATCTATATTTATCAATATTTATTAAAAGATAATATATTTATAATTAGATATTTGGATACATGTAAAATATAAACCGTGATTGTTTTTTCAATTAATTAGGTGTATCGAAAAACAATCATAAATTTTTGTTTGTAATTATTTCATTTTCGATGTTTGAATATTTCCTTTGAGCGTTGAATTTAAACTTGAAAAATCTGTACTTATCTTAGTAAAAGATAATATAATTATAATTAGATGTTCTATATAAACTAAAAACCGCGATACTTTTTTTAATTCATTAAATGTAACTATAAACAATTATAAATTTTACTGGAATTATTTTGTACCGCAGGCTGAGACCAATAATTTTCTTTGTACGAGGAAGCGAAGATTTTAAGTGAATTTTAATAACAATCGTGTGAAGATCGATGTCTCAACCACAAAACCACTAGGCCCGCTCACTGTTAGATCGCTAAAAGCCAGTAAAAAATTAATTCCCAGCTTCGTTCCATCGATATGTCTATACAATACCTCGATTTGATACTCTAACTCTAACTAAATAGTCGTGAGGTCTCTTATCTGAAGATGTAGCTCGCTTCACCCACGATCACTAATCTTCCCGCACCGAAGCATCTCTTCGGGCGGTGTGAAAATAATAAAATCCAGCTAAATAAACCCACGGCGATCGTGATAAATGATTCAAGAAAACAACACTCCCGCCTCCAGAATGCACCCAGACCACGAGGTACACTGCACTATGGAAATTACCCTCGTAAACGGTTGCACCCAGGGCGATCCCGTGGGTCGTGCATTTTCGGCTGCCAGAGAACCCAGCGGGCTGAATGAAATTAACCCAAAGGAACGGCGGCGGTTTGGTCGTTCAAATGGCCAGTAAATTGCGGCGGGTGATGAGTGAAATATTGTACCGTCGCCCGTTGGTACCGAGTTAGATGATTTTGTCTATTTGCCTTACACATGCCCAGCATGCCTGACGGGAGTACAATAACAAATACACACACACATGCACACATGCAGACGAGCGAATAGGGAATGCTTTGCTGGTAGGCAATCCCTGTTGTATGCTTTAGCCGGCTGCGGTCGCAATTAGTACATTTAATGTGTTCCATTCGGTGGCAAATGACTAAGCACGTCCCGCGGGGAGGAAATATTTCTCAAGTATGTGAAAAATATCTTTGGTTTGTTTTGCTTTGAACATTGCTGGGGGAGCCGCAGGGAATAACGAAGCAAAACTAATCTTAAATTTCAGTAACGTTATTAGTTAATAGATAGTGTTACAAAATTTATCAAAAAATATTATTTTCGATACTAGGTTCAATGCTATATGTAACAAGAAGAAAGAAGAAACAAGCGGGGAAAAAGGAAGAAGGAATTAATAAGAGGAGAAAAAGGAACATTCCAAAAATGCAAACTAAAATCAAAGAAATAAACAGAACAAATAAACAATCGTAGACCGTGGTACGGATTAGAGAAAGAAGAGACAAAATTAAATGCAATTATTAAAAATAAAATAATGAAATAAATAAGAAATAGCTTAGAAAAATAAATTAAGTCTAGAAATAAATAAATTTTTAATAAATCTCTTTTTTTCACTCTTGAAGTCAAACAACGAATGGTGATAAATCAAAAGCTGAAGTCACAATGACGCAGCCTATTTTAATAATGCCCTTGCGAAAAGATAACCGATCTTGGCGGAAAACATGATGTCATTTTTGGAACAATTAACAGGCCAAACTGCTAGATGAAGACGAAGGACGCAATGCACACACTGATAAGCTGGTATGTGTCACGTTCTTCCGTCACTCAGCAGCTGCCCACCGATTGCCGACTGCTGACGGGAAAGATCATGGAAAGATCTCGAGACACAGGTGTTTTTATCAAACGTGAAGAAAACACGAGCCAACGATCGCCGTCACGCATTTACCAAATGGCTTTCCGCTCCTCGGAAATGCCATATTAACTGGCGGCGATAAAAAATGTGGAAAGCACAACAATGACGACTGCACACAAAAAACAAAAAAAACAAACGCACACACAATAATGGCACCGACGGGATAGCAACATGAGCGTAAGTATTTTTAGCGAAAAACGGAAAAGAAAATCCTTCACATTTAAGCAACGCTGGCGCGGCCAATGTTGGCGGGCAGAGGTTGAGGCGTTCTTCGCAAATGCCGCCGAGAAGGTTGTGTTTATGTTTGGTTCAATGCTCATTCCGTTGAGTGGAAAAATAATAACACACTAATGTGGAGTATTATTTTTTCTTAATTTATGGTTTTTACCGGTGCTTCATTTTTCACCTTACATCTTCCACAAAAGAGATAAGCCTATCTTATCACGGTGGTGACGGCCACCAAGCATTGTCACGTGCAGAAAATTCGAGCTGTGCGTAATTGAGACAAATTACTGAAAAACACGTACGATAACATTGGCTCTACATATTAAATTTAAAAGAGTTCACATTTAACTACTTTTTGATAAACACAATAAAAGCAACACGCCCAGTCGTTGTTGATAAATAAATATATAATAAACCCAATAATTTTTTTTATTTATTTTTCTATCCAAAAAATAAAAAATATATTAACAGAATCGAACAATTTTTGGAAAAGATGTGTTATGTGTTGTATGTTTTCAACATAAAAAGTTTGACACAAAAAAAAAGTTTGATTAAAAAAAATCTTGGTCTGAAAACCATCGAAAGCGTTTTTTTTTAATTTGTTCATCGTAAAGACAAAAGCCACATCATTGAAGATGGAAGATTAGCGAAGAAGAATTTTATTTTAGGTTGCTAAGATCATTCCATTAACAACCAACGCTAACGCGTTTTAGGTAAGCATAGTTAAAGACTCCAAGGTAAGCATAGTTAAAGAAATTTAAAAAGGAGAAGAATTTCTCTTAAAAAATTCTCTTATTTTAATGTCTACTTTAAACAAAAACTTTACTGATCAAAACTAACAAATGAGATATTTAGATAAACATTGGTTTCAAAACCCCTTCATTCCGTTTAAAGCCAACCATCTTTTCGCTTCACCCACCGCAAAAGATTAAATTTAATTTTCCTTCCACAGACGCCGCGGCTCGTGCGGAATGTCGCGTGTCGCATGTTTTACAGGACGCCCCGAGCGCGGATTAAGCCAACGCCAGTGTGCTCAACGCGCGAATGTGAGCGACAAATCTCAATGAAACGGAGAAAGAGCACACGGAAAGATCGTACGACGAGCCTCTTTCAAACCGTCGTCGGTCGTTGATTGTCGCCGATTGTGCAATACACCGTTGTTCGATGATGGCGAGGGAAATGGTACAGAAATCGCTCTGATTGCAGCTCATTGGCGAGCAAATCCTTCGCTTTGCTAAAAAAAGCGATTTTTTTTTAACTTTTCCCTTAAATCGACACATGCATACTTAGTTCACAATTCATGTATTTTAAGGATCGAAAAGAAACAAAAAAACGGCCGAATATACCCACTGAAAATAGGTCCCTCCCGGTGGGTCTTACATCTCCCACTCAAACACACACACACAATCAAAGATGTATGCCTAAGCGTGGTAGTATTTTAATATTCATCACTAGGAATTGCCAATCCGCTGCACGCGCTCCCTCAACTGGAGTAGGTCAAAGGTTGATGGAAATTGCACGGTACAGGCTTGGGGAAATATTCATCCCGGAATGCATAATTCATCCACCGGTGGAGGGTAAAACGGGGGGAAAAATCCCAAAAAAAAGCTGATCTCCGGACCGGGCTCGGAGAATTGCAAATGTCAACCCGCTTGTCCAACCCCCACCGAGGGAAAGTTCGAGCTGGAAAAAGTTGTTGAGTGCGTTTCGTTTCGTTCCGTACGGAGGCTTGTTGTCGGTTTGATGTTGTCCACCTGACCGGCCGAACCCGCCGGGCACGGTGAGAGCTGATTCAATCGCAAAAAGGGGTTTTATTGATTTTCATACATTACCGCAGTCCCTGCCCACGGTACGGGTGGGGTCGTGAAGGTTTCATGTGTTCCGTTGGTCCTTGGGCTACCACTGGGGTAGCGTTCGGCATGGATTTAAATGGATCAGCGGCGAACGGGTGAGCATCAAACGCGAGGTGGGACAGAATAAGGACTGCGAGGGTGGGCACTTGCAGTCGGTGTTTCCCGTTAAATAATCGATGACATTGTAAATATGACTAGCTGGCCTCGTGTGACGTATTTATGCTGTTGAAACCCCGGGAAGGACGCCCTTTTTGTAGCAACAGGTTGCATAAAGCTCATCGTGCTTATTTACCGAATGTTTCATCTCGTTTTTCCACTCTCTCCGGTGTTTTTCTCAACCACGTACCTGTTGGATCCTTTTAAAACTTTCATCCATTTCAATTATTTCCACTGTCTAATTAAAAATACACCACAACAAATACCGCACAACAAATTTACACAACAATCTCGACACGGATTTCTAACTCGACGGTCCCGGGACAAATGAAACCTAGGCTGTCCCTCCCGGGGGGTGGGTGGGTGTCTCTACCTGAGCTAAATGTAAACATCGCTCGTATTGTTTCCACAACAAACGGTGTTGGGTCGCGTGATGCTACTGGAACCAGCAGCAGATACTACACCATCGGTAGTCGCACATACACGCACACGCACACCCATAAAGGATCGAAACGGGCCGAGAACTAATTTCGCCATTTGCGCAACATTGGCCCCGACCGAGCGCACGTGTATACCGGCATGGCTGGGGGTGCTCGTGACGAAACCCACGACGAGTGTTCCCACGAGCATTTTTGGGTTGATAAAGTAAATGCCACCCAACGTTGGCTTCGGCGAGCAGTGTCCCCGGGAGTCCTTTTTGGCGAAAGCACACGCGCGCCAGCATGGAACTCCCACCACCAAGCACACGATAACGTGGAGGACTGTGGTCTCGACTGCGCATGGACGGCAGACCGGTGTGGTAGCGTGTGGTTTCGGCAAATGTTTGTAAGCGGTGCTTTCCTTTACCTTACGCCCTGGGAAGTAGCTGCACGGGTGGCGGTTTGCGGCACTGGGCGCTGGTTGCTGGATGGATTCATTTACCAAATCTAGAAAGGTCGGCCCGGCATAACGATTGTGTAATTTTCCCGGATAGAGTTGCTGCCTGCCGACTCTCACTTCGCTTGGGTGCGACACCTAATGAGATTAGTTGCCTCAAGTGGCCTGGAAGAACATGCCCGTTTTTTTCTAAATATTTTCCCCATCAAACGATGCGTAACGGAGCGGTTATGGGTCCCGGGTTTATTTTCCGCATTTAACATAATAGAAGTAAAACATGTTCTTTGCCCACTGAAAGTACAGCTAAAACAATTTAACGACCTTCATTTGGGAATAGTTTACATAACTCCTTACCTGTAACCAACGCTGGCAAATACAGGTAAAGCAACACGCCGCCTTCTTAGGAATCCTTCTGATGGGAGATCTTTTTTTTCATTCACAGCTCAATGACTAGCATCACTTTTTACGCCCGAAAGCACAAACTCCTGCCGCTACATTTTACACACACTGCACGCGGTGTGCCATTTTTCGCACATGGTTTGTCCGGTACATGTGGCTCACTAGATCAGTGTCGCGTACCGATTGCATCACGTACGCATTAAACATGTACAATTTTGACTACTCTACGCATCACTTAACGGCTGTACTTTACGAAATATTATTATAAGTTAGCTCTTTTCGATGATATCACGTCGTAATTGCTAGCAACTATTCACAACACACTATTTGCACGTCGAAAATGCAGCAGGTTTTTTTATTCCCTTTCCTGCTATGCAGCAATCGAAAAAAACGTAAACAAATACAAATCTTGACATTCGCGTTAGTGGCGCCACCTGTGGTCGTTGATGCAACTACAATTTTGATTCAAGCTAATTTTCTTGCACATTTTGGTGCGCTTTTCGAAAAGTCCGGTAATTATTCGTACATATTTAAATTTAAAAATGTATTAATATTTTATTAATAAAATGCACATACAATTAAGCTTATCCGAACCAATGCGCTTAAAACCTCCGAACCGTGGATTGCATACCGAGCGCCTGCTTGTGGTTGTCCTCCGGGATGCGCACGAGGAGTGTACTCTTCGGTCCCGTCTGCCACATCACGCCATTGTCGTCGATTATGCACGTCTCCAGATTCAGCTGCCACTGACCACCCATGCTAACCGGTCCGCCATTAAACGCATGGGCGGTATTGTTGAGCGCGATAAGAAAACTTCCGCTCAAAAAGTCGCGATGGGGTTTCACGACTTGCGTCAAGGTGATGGTGTCCGACAGTAGCTTTACGTCATTTGGCCGCGAAGTCATCAGGGTGGAGTTGAGTGTGAGCTGTACGCTGTTGATCGCACGGAACAGGGAAGGCGTGCGACCGTAGTGTTGGATGACACCTTCCACCTTCACCACGAGATGACTGTTTGGCTGCACGAACACCGGTTCACCGGTGGCCCGCGGTTGCGGTGTGAGCGCCAGCTTGACGGAGGTGTTCTGTAGCACCTGGAAGAAAAACCGGGGCGTACAGTGCGACGATCGGACGATCGTTTCGATCTGCTTCATCATCATGTCCGTGTGTTCGTGGGTAAGTGTCTTCGTGCCGCCCGGAATCTCAGCCGGGATCGTTTGAAGATGCTTCAGGACAGTGCGGCAAACGGAGAGCAAATAGCGTGTCTCGGGATGGCTCGATTGCGGTGCAATTTTAGGCGTTTCCGAAGGGTTTATAAAAGAAATTGTCTCGATGGAAAGTTGCAACGAAGCGCATAGATGCTGCACCGCTTCCAAGTGTTCCAGCGTGCCGGGATCGGCATCGAACGAGCTCTTGTACAGACGACCGTACGCATCCTCGCAATTTTTCAGCAACTTCACGTGCTTCCGCAGCTGGTTCGTAATGTGACCGTACTTCTGTAGCGGATCGCGACAGTTTTGGGCGAGAGTTTGCGAGATTTCCGACGGCGGTGTGATGCAGAGTGTGTTGCGAGTGATGACGATGCTGTGCAGAACCTCGAGAAACATGCAACGTAGCCGGATCAGCTCGGATTGAAAAGCGAGCGGGTGTTGCGGCGACGAGCTCGCTTTAAGTGTGGAAAGTGCGATACAGTACAGATTGATTGCACGTTCGAGGCGATCGATGAGCGATAGGAAGGGCCCGGTACCGGAGGCGGACGGAACGCCCGGTTCTCGCTTTACGTGTTTCTGCGCGAGCTTTTCATACTCTTGCCCATGGTTCAAAATACACTCCGCCTTGGAGATTTGGCTCAAAGCGACGAGATAGAAGTGTAAATTCTCCAGCGAAATGTGCTTCGACAGTTTCTCGTAGATCATTGCGGCAAGAAAATGTTGCCCATACCGGGATGCCGAACGCGCGATGCGATACTGCGTCCATGGGTTAGTCGTCTGAAGCAGCTGCAGAAAGATACCGATCACATTGTCCGGCATGAAGGATCCCAGCATTGCCTGCATGCAAATCGCTGCCAGCAGTTCCACGATATTTGTCCGCTCCTTGTCCAACTCTCCGCCGGATTTGGCGAGCAGTTCCAACTTGCGCAGCAGGTGCTGCATAACGCCACTGAACGGACTTGTGCCGGGTTTTTGATTCTCGTAGAAATCGCACGAAACGATCACATTCGAACAGATCGCACCGAGCGCCTCGCAGATCAGCTTCGAGTGGCTCACCGTCGACGAGGAGTGTTCTTCGCTGAGCAACTCGGCAATCATCTCGGCAAAGTTTTCGCCAAACTCACGGCTCGTTTTGGACAGCTGTACGCCACACTTCAGATACAGGCGGAAGTCCTTCAGGGAGGCTTTATTCTGCAGCGACGATTGGATAAGAAACTCCAAATGCATATCCAGATACTCGAGCACATGCACCGGCGGTGGGATGTTTTCCGTGTGGCAATACGTAATGAGGCTGGTGAGAATTGTCATCGCACGGCCACCACTTTCGTTCTCCATTAGCAGGCAATTTTTGCACACATCCAATATCTGCTGCTGCTCTTCGTTCAGCATCGTATGGCACGTGTGCGGACATTTCGTGAGCGTAAGTATCACATCCAGCGCCATGTTTTGATTGCTGCACTGGCCGGTGAGCTGCAGCAAACGGCTGATGGCTGTTTTCGGCCACAAGTAGGCTCCTTTTTCGGCGAGTTTTTTCAGCGATAGTAGAACCATCGATTGCACACGCTTCCTTGGATCTTGCAGGTACGCCAACAGCAGATCCACCTGATCCGGTATGTCCACCAGTGTGGCGCAGGAAAGCTGCGATAGCGAACGAATGATTTCCACCACAAACTGCTCGGATGGATACTTTGGAAGCAAATCCCGACAAAGGGCACGCACCAGTGCGGCCGTACTTGCGTCGTGGTGCATGTGGCGCAGCACTGGAATTAGGTGCAGTTTCATGTTTACCGGCGTCTGCAGACTTTCAATCATCGACGCAACCTTCGAGCACATGCCGACGGCGAACGTTTTCGATTGCGCGGCGAACTGCACGCTAGCGAAAATGGCCGCTTCCACCTCGACCGTGTCGTGACTGTCGAGCGCCATACGAATCGCGTGATGGACGTGCTGCTTTTCCGGGATGACGAACGCAACCGCACCGAGCGTGCGGAGCGTTAGGGCACGCGCTACCGGATCGTTCGAATGGATCACCATGAAGATGCGCTTCAGGAACTCGTCGATGTTCAGGATCTTCTCCAGATGCTTCTCGCTCTGCTGGCACACGCGGAGAATCCACAGCCGGGACAGGTTTGAGCCGATGCGGAAGAATTCGGCCAGTTTCAGGAAGGACGAGTTGATCAGAATCGGAAATGGGTACTTCTCGAACAGCTTCGGAAAGCGGATGATCGCTTCGCACTGGTCGCCGATTTTGCTCGACCGGATGCCCTTGTCCAGCTCGATGAGCACCGAGTTCGGGTCGCCATCGGTTTCGTTGAGGAAGTTTTCATTAAAATTGTTTACTCGCACGCTGATCATTGTGGTGTTAAACTTATTTTAACTTGATTTTACAATTTTCGGCTTGCCTCCTGAACTAAACTGATAAACGCCCGCACGCAAGCAAACACAACAAACACCCAAGTAGCAGATGATGTTGACAGGAACTGTCAAAATAGTCGACCCAAGAAACATTATCCTGCTTTGTTGGGAATAGGTCAATAACGGATTTACTAGCGCTTTACTTTTGAGGCACAAGATCACATGGTGGCAAATCTGTAAAACGCTTTAAATAAACTAAAATAAATAGTCGTTCTTTGTCAAGTAAAGTACACATGTATTCTTTATATCATCTATTTATTTTCCACTACAGTATAAAAAGCGTTTTCCATCAATCTTTGGATGTTAAAATAAACAGAACGTGTTTTAGAAACAAACGTGTACGATCGAATTGCACATCGCTGCATTGATTGAAATTTAATTCATAATTTACGCTACGGACGATTCATTGAAAGTTTGCCAAAGTCCAACTACTGAACACGTTTTTTTTTCGATTGAAATACACCTTCCTTGCGGCACGATTCGTGGATTCATTATCTCGTGAATATTATATATGTTGGTAATACAAAACTAAACGACATTCAACACTGCGCGTTGTTTTAAGGCTTCTAACGGTAAGGTAGCTGTGTGGTGTATAGGCGATACGTTGCCTTTTTCTGTAGTTTCAGGTAATCTGTCGCTAATTTGTTCTATTGTTTCGAAGCACCCGCGGTAAGTGCACACCATTTCCGGTGCGCAAACTTACGTCCCGATGACCGGTGCCGGGTGGTTCTTAATCTTGCACTATCGCTGTAAGGCAATCTTGTTGCTGATGGTGGTTTTTGCGTGAGGCAGTAATTCCTTTCGCAATGGTGTCTGTCTACTTCTCGCTACGTGTCGTGCTGAACATGCTAATAGTAGAGTTAAACATTAACGATAGTAGTATATGTAATTTTAAAAAAATCTTCCAAAAAGCTTAATATCATCACGCGGAGAACGAGCACATCGAATGCAAAACAGAAGCATTGTGGCGTGCGCTATACCAGGCGTCCTCCTAAATGTTGTGCATCTGCCGGCGCTGCTGGCGGTGAATTTACTTGCCAAGGTTCAACTTTCCGAGCAGCCCGGCGGCACTGGCAGTGGCCGATTCCTGTGCCTTCGTAGCGACGTCGGTCACTTTCTGCGAAAAGATTTTAGGAAAAAAAAATCAAACAATAATTACATTCCTCACGGATTCTCATAGGACCGTGGCATGTAGCTTACCTGTTCCAGTTCGCCTCGCTTCTCGTCCGCCAGACGGTTCGCCTCCTGCAGCTTCTTGTCGACCTCTTCGCTTGCATGCTTCATACCCTCATCCACCTTCTGTTCGGCCACCTTCATCTGCTCCTCGATGGCTTGTTCCACCACAACCGCGCTCTGCTGGATCGCGTTTTCGGCCGCCTGCTTGGCATGGTCCATCAGCGTAGCTGCGCCCTGAAGACATCGGATGGCAAAAAAAACATTAAGCCCAAGTTTTGGAATGGATCATCTCTCCAAGCGCAACCGTACCTGCGAAGTTGTCTCGGCAACGGCCGCCGCCTGTTGCTTGGTAGCATCGACTTCACTAGCCGCCGACGAAGCTAGCGCTTCCGCATCCGATTTAGTCTTGCTGAACGACTCCTGCGTCTTCTTGGCCTGCTCCTCCGCGAGGCTGCTCGCGGCCTGGACCTTCTCGTTGGCAAGATCTTGAGCCTCCTTCTTCTTCTTGTCGAACAAACCTTCGGCCTTGCTGCCGAGGTTCTTCAGCGACGCTGCACAGGGAAGGTAAAGCGATTTCGTCGATTAGCATGTTTCGAACGAGTCTCCCCGCGCAGTCTTATCTCCAACCACAGGAATGTCCCAAACCACAGTGGCATATGTTTATAAACTCAACGACTGCTCGATCGTCCACGGTAGTTTCCGTCACCGATCGGCAGCGTGGTGTGCTTTTGCTTTGAAATGTTTTTATTTTGCTCGTTCGTCGCCCCGTAGTAGTAGTGTAAATTAACCTGACGCCAAATGAAACAGACGCACACATGCACCTCCTCGCGCTGATGTCATCTCCCTCGGTGTCTACTACGCGTGTGTGTGTTGAACGGAGCCGTTTCCAAGGTCACCCACCACCCGCCGGGGCTATGTTCGCGAGATCACTCAAACGTATCATAATGCTCGCGGGAGGGGTGGCCTGCCTGCCGGCGAGAATAACTGCGTGGTTTTGTTCGCAGCTGTTTGGGATGTTACATTGTGGGAGGTCTGGCGTGGACGCGTCCCCAACACAAAAACCAAAGCGTCTCTAGAATCCGTTCCCTTGGGTGCTCGATTGAGGTTATACAAAAAAATACACGATTCCAACACAACAAGAACACGCCAACGAAGACACGTTCCCGGCTCATGGCATGCTGCCATGTCCATAGCGCGAGCGTGAAGTGGTTTTTAATACAGCCCAGGTCCGGGTGAAGCGAGAGAGTTCGTCATTTAAATTGAAGAAAAATATTCGATAGCGATCGAGTTGAGTTGCGTTGAGAAAACCGATATTTACGACCCAAAGTGTTCTATGAAGCGTCGAATAAAACTACGAAAGCTACAATGCACATCCGAATAGAAGTTTTTTTTCTTCTTCTTCTTTGTATCAAAACCAGCCATCTTTAGCGGAACCGACCGGTGTGTGTGTCGTTTCCGTTATTAGCCGCCATCATCGCGGCTTCGGGTCCGCTAGCTGGCTACCAACGCCGATGATGTCATGCCCACGGGCCAACCAACGTTAGGCACCACCAGGTTTTTATGGAAGCTTTCGAAATCGTGATGAAAATGCACCGCGAACGGCAAGAGAAAGCACAAACACATTTCTTCAAAACGATCGATATATTTTTTCTTCTTGGTTATGAGTGTGTCTTTGTGGGCCGAAAACTGTTCTATCTTGGTTTATGTTTTTTAGTTTGCCCTCCACAACACTTTAAACCGAACGCCATACGTGTTCTGCTTGTAAGTATGCCCATTGGGAAGTGATTTTCTTCACACAAACCACGCGGCCAGCGTCCGTTGCAGTGGATGAGTAGGATGAACTATTTATAACCACCATCTCCACCGCGTTACAAGTTCATACCGGATCGGGGAGCAACGATCGTGCCGGTTTCCGCGAGCAAGCAACGCAGCAGATATCTTAGGTTATAAACTGTTTGCCGAGACTTTGCCGGGGCACATGCACTCGCCAGCTTACAAAGTGTGATGAGTTGTTTGCGAGAGCGCGAAAGGATATCGCGGGTGAACCGGTATCCTTAATTGGGACAGGGTGATCTTTGTTGGGGATGTTTTCCTCTCTATTTGCCGCAGGATGACCTCCGACGAGGTTGCTATCAGCCCGCCATCTTCTCGTACGTCTCGCAGGTTGGAATGCGCCACCCGTTTGTATCTTAATGTGTGAAACGTGCCACTAAGTGACGCGTGTTTACTGCGCGAAGGCTCATTCGAATCCATCAGCATCGGAATGGCAATGCAAGTTGCGGTCGTTCCGTCAGCTATAGCATTACACGCACCGGATGAGGCAAGCGTTTTAAAACCCCGACATCCAATCCACCAGCGGGTAGGTTATTTTGCTCTCATTAGAAACACTCCGCTCGGGACGGGAAAGGTAAACAATATCGGTTATAATAAAACACTGATCGATAAATGACGTGATGTCCAGGACCCCAACAGCTGGGTGTCGTGTTCGCATTGGAACAATGCGGCATTAGTCATCGCGGGACCCATTTTCAAGTCTGCGTCGCAAGCCCGGTGCAGACATTCCATCGATCGATCAGAACGAGCCTGACCCTGGGCGGAAGACCCCATGCGATGTAATCGATGCAATAAGCTGAAACAGTACCTGACACACTTACATTTGGCGCCTCCTGCAGCGTCCAGCCGTGGGTTTGGGGGAGGAGGAAAAAAAAGAAAACAACGGCTACGTAAATCTCTAACCACACCACACTAATTGCCTACAAAATGCGCGACAAAAACAAAGTTGAACAAGCGGTTGATAATGCATCTGAAATCTAAACAAATTGGAGCATCTTGGAGCAATCGCCCTACGGCAGACGTAAAGCAATTACTTCATTACGAAGGCAACAGATGTGTATGTGCTTGTTTGTGTATGTGTGTGTGTGTGTGGTAAAGGGGCACGGACTACTTGACCCTTTCCACACACCGCGAGGGAACCTCATCGTTGCGGTGGGTGATTCTGGGGGTGAAGCGCGCATGATTGGAATTCCAATCGGACGCCATAGTGGCGCAGACACCACCGGTCCTCGTGCCGTGGAGGAGCAGGCCGAAAACAGACGTTGCTAAATAACTAGCGCTAAAATCGGAAAAGAAACACACTGAAAACCGGGGACGAAAAATACCGAAAACAAACAAACAAACAAAAAACAGTCTAATCAAAAGCGATTAAAATTCAAATCCCACCGTGCGGCGACGGGTTTCGGTTGATAATGAAACGAAACCGGATTGAGAATGCAAATCGAAGGAGACACTGGAAGGTGTACGTAGTGCAAAACGAAAACGTTCTACATAAAGGTTTTAGCACAAAACTTGATTCCGAAGATGAGTCTCCCTCTAGGCCCATACACGCACACACACACACACATACAGGCACGCAACACGTGCAGCAAGAACAAAAAATTGATGCGTAATAGTCAGGGCCGTGTGCGCGTCGTGTTTCGGATGTATTTTCCACCGTACAGTCGTCGCCAACGTTCACTTTCACTTCCGTCCACACCGCTCACTTACCGGTGATTCCGCTGAACATCTTTGGCCGGGGTGTGGTGGTGGTGGTGGAAACTGCGGAAAACCGTTCGGCCTTGAACGGGGACGGGGAAAACTTCTCGCTCACTGCACTGCACAGGCGGTTACAATTCGGCCCCTGGAGGGAGATGTTGGCGTTGCAGGATGGCGTCACTTATTCGCTGCCCTGAACTGGTTTTTTTTTACACGCAAGAAACACTGGCACGGGCTGGGGTTGGAATCGGAGGTTTTGGTCGGGAAAATTTGGGACTTTGGGAAGCAACCGGACCGGATAGGGACACTTTGGCTTTGGAGCGCAAGTACTCGGTAAGGTAAGGTTGATAAATTGACGCGCGTCTCTCGTGTGCCGTCGTTACACCCGAACTAACCGTTTCTGAATTCACGATGTGCTTTCAACCAGTCTCGTTTTGTTTTCCTTGCGGGCGATGTTGTTCCGTGTTCCGAGCAACCAGTACTAGGTTCACAGAAAGAAACGTTCCGTTGGATGCAGTGGCGGAAACGTTGGCGGGAACTGGCACCAAAATATACAACCACTAAGGAAGCAAACTGGTATATGGTTAGGAATATGTAGTACCAGAGGAGTTAATTTAAAAAAATCGGATTTAGATTCTACTGTAATGATTTCACATGTTAATGGTTAAACTGCATGTTTATAAATTGAATCCTTGAGTTCAACTCGACTCGTACATTGTTTTTTTTTAATAAAAATTAAAGATACTAACCTTTTTTTAATTTTTTATAGAAAAAAGAACTTTGAACTTTCACAATATTTTTATATTGCAGTAGTAATATATGCAATCACCAATCACCTTTTTGGAGCAAATCGAAAGAACAATTCTCAAAATAAAGATAACACATAGCTAGTCAAACCACGATGAAAGAGATTGCTGCAAATCTCCAACCATAGCAGGCATCAGTTATTTCTTATTGTGCTAGAAGTAATATTAAAAGTCGTCCATGTTTTTAGCACGATATCGGTCATTTTATTTCTTCCAAACCGTTATTATATGATGATTATTTTTCGGAACGTTTATTTTTCAACGTCATGAAGGATGTACGAAGTTTCTCTGATTTTTTTAATCGCGTAAATAAAGAGTAAAAATCCTCAAAGTCCTGCGTTTTTGTTCTAAATTATCTAAATTGGTGATAAAAATTAAAACAACCACCCGTTCTGCTTCGCTAAACGTGAACATCATTGATTCCCTTAGTGTAAACGAAAAGTGAGCAGAATGTTGAAAATTCGCGCGACAAACTGCTCGAATGCTGGTTAACTCCGACGTCGTGTAAATTGCATACTTTAGGATAGCATTTTGAAATTTCAAACTTTCCCACACTCTCCACAAATTAATAAACATTTGAACAAATAAAATGAATGCAGCCTGTATAGAAAATGCTCAAAAGAGAGCAGGAAAATACCCTTCTTTACTGGATTCAACCTAAAATAAAGAAACACTTCTGCTCGTGAGAAATAAGTACTGAATTGCAATTAAAAACACATGCTTTCTCCCGCGGGACATTGTGTAAATTTTCCTACAGCATTACAAGCTCTGCTATTTCAAACTGTTGAATCTCGTTGCATTCCACGACAATAATCCGTTATCGAAAGCATGCCCTCGATTATCAACAAATAGCATACAGGTGCGCTGTCCAACACGCTGCCGAGCACGTGGTTGAGACTACAATCCTTTTTCCTTGTTTTGTTTTTCCACCTGGCTGTTCCCTAGCAACGCGCTCCCCTTCGCCGTTACCGCTGGCAACGCTTGCCATGAGGCGGCGTCTCGGTTGCCATATTTACAGCAAATCAACAACAAAACAATTTTTGAAGTTTTCGCACTGCACAGTGTCGTTTCACAGTTATTACATTTAATTTTTGTGAGTGAAAATTTCCTCAAAAACGATGCATTTTGGTCGGAAAGTGTAGTGCCGGTTTCGCTGCAGCAGTATGGAATTGAGTTTGTACGGTTCGCAGGTAAGGGTTGTGGTCCCTTCGAGGATGTTGTTTAACGTTTCCCTCCACAGGCGCGACACAAGGTAGGTCATGGTGTACTGTGTGGAAGTGACATTTGACGCGTCTCTCTTTCGCTGACAGATTAGCCTGGCAACGCGTGAAAAAACCACTCCCGTACACCAACACCGAGAACGGCCAGGATCGGCTTTGTTGCATCCTACCCGGCCTTGCTCTGCGGCCGGAGCCCACATCAGGCGTCCTCTGTCCGCGGACAGTACGCAGTACAGCTACCGGAAGCGCCCGTCGTCGAGCGGAAGTGGTGTGGACGTCTTACGCCATCCTGCCTCACCGTTTCACCAGCTGCAGTCATCCAAACGCAGTACCTCCAGTTCGAGTTTACTGCTGAAGAATCTTTTGGGAGAACCGATTTCACGGTACTGGGAGACACGGCCAGTTGCGCGTACGGTGCAGACAGCTTCAACTCGAGGTTCCACATCCTGCAGCAGCGCCGAGCGCATCCGGCAGCACAAACGTTCCCAAACGCAATCCTCGGAGAGCAGTGCGCGTGCGGTGGTGAAGACTAGAACGAGAAAAAGATCCGCAAGCAGTGGAGCTACAAAACGAGCACACCAAAAGACGAACGTCGAGCGCCGGAGATCTCGGCGTGACAGCACCGAGGAAGACGATCCCGATCGTGACGAAAGCAGCATGGACGAGCTGGAAGATACGCAGGAATCGAACAACGAGGCCGAGCTGGAGGGCATTTGGCGCGGCAAACCAACCGCAGGAGCCTCAAACCGTGAAGAAAAGAAACGATCGCCTCCACTGCCGATGGTTGCACTGCCGGGGAATCGAAAGGCGATTGAAATTTCAACCTCCGGTGGGCTGAAGAAAAACAACACGTCTCCGGAGAAACAGACCTCTCGCAAGTTGGATCTCCCCGGGAGGGTTTCGTTTAGTTCCAACGATCCCTACGAGATCGATTACAGCGATTTTGAGGAGAACGAATTCGGTTGCGGCGGGAAGGAAGCCCAATCCGCTAAGCAAGCGCACAAGCTCAAGGATGCAAACAGCAAAAAGTCTTTCTCGAGCACGTTGTACGATGAACGACTGTTTCAAGATAGCTCCCTGTTGGAGGAGGTATCCGTGCGGTTCGGGAGCGTGAAGTTCGAGGAAGACTTCATCGCCGGCTCGGGCTACGAAGCGAAATGTGATGAGGGAGGCACCAAAGCGGGACAAACGAAACGAAATGGTGCTCCGACGGTGGTGGCCCCATCCCCATCGCCCGTTTGTGATGTGCGCGAATCGAACAAGATCATCGAGGAGTACAAGAAAGAGATCGCGGATCTCAACCGTCGGCACGATATGGAGCTACGGATGGCCGTTGACGATGGGGCATCGAAACCGTACGATCCGAAGTGCTTCACGCCGTCCGAAACGCCGGAAGATCTGTTCGCCACCAACTCCACGTCCACGAAGGCAATCGAGAGCACGACGGAAGATACGGACGCGGAGCTCGATCGGCCGGTGTGCCGGGCGGGTGTGTTGGAGAAAAACGTCCTCAACGAGTACTACGAGTGCATTAACGAGATCATCACGGAGCAGTCCCCGTCGAGGCGTCCTCCGCCTCAGACCCGCCACGTGCTACCGCTCGTCCGCGATCTTGGCCGGTGTACGGACGAGAAGGAGGACACGATCCAGCATAACCTCAACAACGAGTGCACCAAGAGCGGGCCGAAAGAGAAGCAGTTCGCGTCGGGTGTGATATCGCCCGGGAAGGGCAAGTCGGTGAATGCGGACAAGAACCGGCTGGATTCTAGCTCGAACCCGGTAATCAAGAACTACTTCAAGGTGAAGGAGCAGAACATTGTGAGCGCCAGTGCGAGTAGCCTCGCGAGTGGCAGCAGCTCCACCGGCAGCAAGTCCGGCCATTCCAAGAGCTCGCTGGTGTCGAAGAAGCCCGCCAAAGAGAAACCGAAGTCCGCCGATGCGCACAAGTCGATCTTGCGCAATGCGAAGAAGCAAAACAACACCGGTGCGGGTGCGTCCGGCTCGACCGGGAGCGCCGGTTCGGCGAAGTTTGCGGCCGGCCTCTGCCGGGAGGATAGCAATATCTCCGAGTTCCACATGGACAAGGTGGTGAGCTGGATGTCGTGCAATGAGGACACGTTTCCGACCGTACCGGATGGGCCCGCGCTGGAGGATGCGGTAGGCGAGGGGCAAACACGCAAGCGTCCGACGACGGTGGAGGAAGGCGCCGGGCTGGATATGGCGGAAGTTGCCGCTAACTTTGAGAGTGTACCCAGAGCGAGGCCCGAACCGGCTGAGGAGACGGTGAGCAGCGTGCAGTCGAACTATGACGATGAATCGCTGGTCAGTGGAAGTGCCAAACAAAAGTCTGGTAAGTCAACTGTCAACGAAAACAAGGCCCGAAGGGAGCACTAAAGTACGCCTTTCTTTGCCTCCTCAATGGTAGATTTTCAAGCGCTTAAAAACGAAGTCGAGTTCCGGTTGAGCAACATACTGGACTGCACCGATTCGCAGGTCAGCTCGGGATGCGAGGGCGAACCGTCGGGCGAGCAGACGAAGGGTAAGGTGAAGGACCTGTTCTCCTACCTGGATCAGGTCGAGCTGAAGTGCGACAAGGGCGGCTACAAGGGTGCTGGTTCGTCGGGCGTGCTGCCCTCGGAGTCGGACCGTTCCGAGCTGGACTTCGTCGCCGAACCGGACTACATGGAAGCCGTGCCGAAGTGAGCGTCCCGTTTGTGTTGAAATGGTTCCACCCTAGTGATGCTTTCTTTCGGTTCTCACTTACGCGTTCTCAGGATGAACGATTTGCTGGAGCTTCCACCGCACCAACTCGCGCGGCGGATCATCAAACTGTCACTGCGTGCCAACGAGCTGAGCAATGCGATGCAGCTGTCGAAGAACCACATCGCGACGGTGCGGGCGGACAAGGCGAAGGCGATACGCACGGAGAAGTGCGCCCTGCAGGGTAAGCTGAAGGAGCAGAAGAAACACTACGAGGACATCATCGGCCGGCACCAGGAGTTTATCGATCAGCTGATCAAGGACAAGTCGGGCCTGTGCGATAAGGTGACGCAGCTGACGCGCCGGCTCGACTCGCAGAACCAAAGCTGGGAGCACCGGCTGAAGACGGAGCTGGAGCGGGCCCGCGACACGGCCCTCGCCGCGGAGAAGATCCGGCGCGAGAAGTGGGTGCGCGAGAACACGAAGAAGATCAAGGAGCTGACCGTGAAGGGGTTGGAGCTGGAGATCAACAAGATGACGGCGACGCATCAGAAGGAGATCGGGGAGCTGAAGCGCCAGCACAAGGACGAGCTGGTGTGTGCGCTCGAGGAGCTGAAGCTGCAGTACGAGCAGAAGGAGTCGGACGTCCGGCAGGGGTTGGTGAAGGAACGGGAGACGACGCTCGAGCGGGAACGGCAGGCACTGCTCGAACGCTTCGATCGGCAGGTGACGGAAGAGCGCAGCATCTTCGAGCAGCAGCGGCAGCACCTGCTGAGCGAGTTCGATCTCGAGAAGGAGCGGCTGCAGAAGGAGGCCACCCGCAAGGCGCAGTACGCCGAAACGCAGCTGGAAGATCTGAAGCGCGAGAACGCCAAGAACCTAGACTTCGCCCAGAAGGAGTACGTGCAGATGCTGAAGCAGCGCGAGGCGAAGCATCAGGACGAGCTGGCCAAGCTGCAGAAGCAGTTCGAGTCGGACTTTGCGATCTGGAAGCGGGAGCACGAGCGGAAATCGAAGGTGCTGCTGGAGGAGCGCGAGAACGAGATACGGGCGCAGTGTCGGACGGAGCGCGACCAGCAGATCGACCGGATCGTCGCGAAGGTGGACGCGGAAACGCAAAAGTACCAGCAAGAGTTCGATGCCAAAATGAGGTGCGTTTCGCTCGCTCCTTGTGACAACTTCCTGCTTTGTTCACGTCTTTCTTGTCCGCCCACAGCCGGCTGAAGGAGAAGCACGCGGCCGAGCAGAAGGAGGCGGAAGCGTCCGAGGCGCTGCTGAAGCAAAAGTATCAGGACTGGCGGGTGAAGCTGGCCGAAGCGGAGGCCACGATCCAGAACATGAAGGCGACGGCGAAGCAAACCGACATCCAGCTGAACCACGCCAAGAAGCTGTGCGACGATTTGCTGCGCGAGAAGGAAACGATGCGCGACGAGGCACGCCGCGAGGTCCAGAAGGATATGGCGAACATGCAGCGCGAGCGGGAGCGCGAGATCGAGCGGATATACTTCAGGTAGGGTTGGGGGACGTGTTGTTCGCCCAAAGCTGGTGCCCTTTTTAAATCCACTTTCTTCCACAGAGTACAGCAAGCGATCGAGAAGAAGGACGCCTCGATTGCGGCACTGCAGAAGGAGATCGCGGGGCTGAAAGAGCGTTGCCTCAAACAGGACGCCATCATTCGGCAGCAGCGTATGGACTACTGTACCAAGTAGTGCTGCGCTGCCCATGTCTGTGAATTGTTTTTGAACCCATCGCAAGGGAAAGGGAGTTGTCACTTTGCCTACTTTGTCTACTAACTGCTAGATCGTTATTTGTCTTTATTTGTAATCACATTAGACAAAACATACACACACACACACACATACAAAAAAACACGCATAGTACATTATACATTTTAATAAACTGAAACAACAACCAACCGCGTAGCGCATCCGGCTACTTCGTTCCATCGCTCGCGGTGCCTTTCGCGTTCACCACCTTCATCTCGCCGATGTCGATCTTGATGTCCTTCAGCGTCGACAGGAACGGGTCGGCCGGTGCACTCGCGGGTACGGTTTTCTTCACCACCGCCACATCGGGATGGTTGTTCGGGGCGTTTGAGAGATCTTTCGCAAACGATACGTACTGCTGCTGGGACGGTTGGGTTCTAGTGGCAGCCTGCTGGTTTGTTTGCTGCTGCTGCTGCTGCTGCTGCTCCTCCTCCTGCTGCTGCTGCTCCATCTTCTCCAGATCGGTCAAGATGCGAAACACGGGCTTTACCGCGTCGACCTTTGTGTCCGATACGTCGACATCGAACCCTTGCCGTGAGTTTGATCGATTGATTTTGAAATTCGGTCGACCGTGCGTTATTAGCAGCTTGCGCGCGGTTCCACCGGATGCGGAACTGCTGTCAGACCACCGGTTTAGGGGGCTTCGGGGTGCGTCTCTCGTAGTGGCTTTCTCGTAGAGCGGTGTGTACTCCTTGGCGGAGGATACAACCGGTGGTAGCGGTGCAACAGTCGCGGGCGGTATGGTTTTTTTCGGCGGTGGCAATACAGCCGCGGCCGCTGTCAGTACGGGAGCCGGTTCGATCAGTGCAACCGGAAGTTTAGCGATCGGTTTCGGTGTCTCCAGGATGTCGGTGTGGCTCACCACGCTGCCCGCCTTGGTTAGGTTGCGGATCTGCGAAGGTCTAATGGCGGCGGTACCACTTCGCACCTGCGGCGAGAGCAGCTCCTTCGGAGTGCTCGGTGACGATGAGTTAGTAGAGCTTCCGGCACCACCGGTCGAGCTTGTATCGATGGTGAGTGGTTCAAACTTGGAACGGCTTGCGGTGGTGTTCGGTGGTGGCGTCGACCGTACCGTGTCTCCGAACAAACCGAACGATATCTTCACGGCACCTGCGGGGATCTCCGGAGCAGCGGATGTGGACGTTTTCGGAACGGCCTTCGTAACTCCATTCGCCCTAGGGAGTGTGTTGGAGTAAGTATTCGGAGTTGCAACTGATGCGGATACGGCGCTCGATGGAGGTAGCTTCGATTGGAAACTGTTTGTCTTGAACGCAGTGCCATTGCTACTGGCGGTTGCTCCCTTGGGGAGAGTACCATTTGCGATTTTCACAGGACCATCGCTGCTGACGGCAGCGCCCTTAGGAAGATTGTCATTCGCGACCTTTACAGGACCATTGCTGCTGGCGGTTGTTCCCTTAGGAAGAGTACCATTCGCGATTTTCACAGCACTATTGCTGCTGGCAGCATTACCCAGAGGAATACTACCATTCGCGACCTTTACTGGACCATTGCTGCTGGTGGCTACGCCTTTAGGAAGACTATCATTCGCGATTTTCACAGGACCATTGCTGTTCGCTGTTGCGCCCTTAGGAATACTACCATTCGCGACTTTTACCGGACCGTTCGACACGGCCCCGTTGGCCTTCGTAGCACCGGTAGCTGCCACGGGTGAAACTTGCGGAGTAACTGAAGCCGACGAACCGATCGTTCCGTTTGAGATCAACTTCTTGGGTGCGGCAGGTGATGAGTTTGTCTTTTGTCCATTCACGACCGGGCCCGTAGTAGCCGGAGTGACGTGCAGTACGGTGGTGCCTCCATTTTGAATAGGGTACTGAGTAGCGGACACCTTTCGTAGCGTGGCCGTTCCATTAGCGAACGGGCTCGGTGTCGGAGTCGACGGTACCGAGGTAACTTTCTTCTGTGTCGGTACCGGGCTCGGATGTTTTTTGGTCGCAGAAGCTACTGTCGCCTCTTCTCCACGACCCTTATCAACGATATCGATGATCTTCTTGAGCGGGTTGTCCACCTTGGGCGCTTCGGTGGACGGTGTTGCCGAAGCGCTGTTTACCTTCAGCTGCACCTCGCTACGCGTATGTTCGATCGCACGCTCGATTTCTTCGTTCGTCCGACTGTCGCCTTCCTCCAGGTCGTGCTTCTTCATCTTTCGCTTGAGAGTACTACGCAACTCCGCCTGCAGGGCATCTTTCATCTCGCCGATGGAGCACGACTTGTCGTACGTGCCGCACGAGCCAGGGTCATCGTTGTCCAACACACCCTAAAATAGAATAATTAATCGCGTAAGTGTTGTGCTGATGTTCGCACGGTACAACAAAAGTAACTAGACTAAGTACTCCCTCACTCTCTCTCACTCGCTCTCTTTCTCGCTTTTTCCACCAAATGACTCCATTTCACTGGCATTTCCTCTCGCATAGTACATCTTACACAACGGGATGAAACGGCTCGTGTTTCAAATAACACGTTCCAATGTCATCCTCTAGCGTGAGTCGTTTGTGGTTAATCGCTATCGACAGGGACTAGTGGCGTGTTTACAGGGCGACTCAGGCTGTGCAAGCAAAACTGCTCTTTTGTTGTTCAATCGCTTCGTATTGATGCCTCGCATCACATATGCAAACTGTTTTACTTTGGGTGTACAATCATTCGGAGCGCGGTTGGTATAGGTCGCAAATGATTCACTTCTTCCTGGGAACTTCGCAACACGGTGTGTGCGTGTGGGTGTGTGTCACCGGGAACTTAACAAGCAACAACAACATTCACTTTAGGAATGTACTTTGGACGAGCTTACGAAGGCTTCCCGTATTGAGGGAAAGACACTATCGGACATTCCAAGCTCCGATGGTATGTTATCAGTCCAGTTCCAACGATATTCTTTCTGTGCAAGGTGACATGAAGACGATATGCCGTCTTCGTTCCTCGTAAAACACAAGTACACACACCTATGCTAACGGTTCGTGCGTCATTACGCTGTCGCAGTCGCTGTGGATTTGTGGGCGATTTTTTTTTGTCTCCACTTCGATTGCACAAAATTTCTGGCGATTAATCAAACTTGTTATCGATAAACGTACGGTCGCTAAAAAAGGTAGACCGAGACGCGAGCAATAAATAGCTTACTGAGCAAATTACTCGATTGCAACGAGGTTGACGTTTCTATTCACGTTTTGACTAGCTTCTTCAGGTGTTGTGATTTTAACGAGATGCGGTTAGATGGTCAACATTTTTTTCCCACAGACCTCTACGCGATTGTAATCGATGAGGTGTCGCAGCATCGCACCAACACCCTGCTCTTTGTCGAAGCCGAGGCCGAGGGCACTCCTTCCACTGTCCATCGATTGTTTAAGACCGATTTGAAACGGCTTCCCCGGGGAGATGTCATCACAAGTGCGAGATGCACAAAAGCCTGCTGAGAAAGGCAGCGGTGGAACCTTCGCCGAGCCGCATCGTCTTCCGGAAACCGTCTCCAATCGCAGCCGCTTTCTTTGTTTTGCACGTGCACGATTTCGGAGCGCCCGGTTGCGTGCGCCACAATGTTACATTATTGCAGGTAAAGCAAAGCGAGCCGTGAGATTCGCCATTGCCCTCCGCCCACACGGGTTTCCCACGGTAGCCGCGGTGTTTTTCGCATTGTTCGCGGCCATTTGTTTGAGCATTCGGAACAACTGTTCGTCGGACCGGATGAGAACTCGAGGGGAGTTCGAGCGTTTGAAGTGGGAAACTTTCGCTTCTGCCCGCTCGGACGTCCACTTCAGCACGCGCATCATCAAACGGTCGAATCAACTTTTAACAACTAAGTGGTTTTAATCACGCCAATGTTGGCGCATTCGTTTGAAAACTGTTGCAAAAGGCTAATTGATAGGTCCGTGGACGGGTGGAATGGACGTCTCAACCGAACTGGTCGCTCTTCCGTTCCCTGCGCAACTCCCTTATCGGTTGCGTTTCGCTTTACTGTACGCCGCCGTCGATAAAAGTGCTCCGATTAGCGCAGAACTCCTCGATGTAAAGAATTTGGCCGGTCGTAAATATTAAACCGGTGCTATTTTGCTGCCCTTGAGAGACTTCCCAATGAAATCTTCAACCACGTCCAACGACGCCATTGGCCGAGCAAACGCATCGCATCGCATCGCGTGTACAGTGGACGCGGTTAGTGTGCGGAGTTCGTTCCAGCTAACCTAACAAACAACCCATAATATCCCCAGGAAGGCTGACGTCAGCTCAGGGCCCGAAGCGATAGTGGCGGTGGGATTTTCTCAGCTCCACCGAGTCGGAACTTATTAGCATTTTATCACAACCACAGCATCGTGCTGCAGCGTAAAGTTTTCGGTGTCCGCCGGCAACGAGAGAACGTGTGAGTATGTGCATTTTTGGCAAACGTAAATATTATTTTGACACACCCCGCAGGGGAGATGTTTCAAATAAAGCAACAAACATCTAAAGCGCTTCAGATAAGCGTCGCTGTGTGTGTGTGCAAAAGTTTACACTTCAAGCAGCCAGTAATTGAGTGTAAATGCTATTGGAGTGGCATTTCCAGGTGGCCGTAAAAGATGAAACTTCCCGCTCACACACGTGCGAGGCGAGGCGAGAGAGAAGGGAAGTCAATTGGATCGCGGATCGCTGCGGAAGTGTCACGTACTTGGGGCCGCGAACAGTAAACTTACGTTCGATTGCTTGATGAACGCCGGGGTGCTCCGGTCGTTCGTTTTGGCTGGCTTCAGATTGATGCCACCGCGAATGGCGGCCATCAGCTGATCGTTATGATCGCCGGCTGGGTGGACTTTCGCTGCCGACGATAGTCCGTTGCCGATAGTGGCGGTGGCTTTCGCCACGGGTTCGCCCGTCACGGAAGCTGGAGCCGTCGCTGGAGCACACGGTGGCGGTGGCGTTGGTGGAGTCATCTCGTTCAATCAAGCCGCCGCACCAGAAATCAAGGTTTGACACTTTTGACACTCGACACTAATCATTCACAATCAAGCTCCTCCCCACCGTTTTCTGATCACGAGCACGAGCACTAAACGATATATCCCTCCAAGGGCGTCCAATCCGTCGGGTAAGGGTGAGGGTTGTTCCGATGCGTCGATACCGCTTGCACGTACAGGCGGGACTGCCTCGAAGTCGCGACTAACTACCGACAGCTGGATGGTGCGTACTTTCCACCGCAAAATTGATGACAACTGCCCCTGCCCTGGACTGCCATACACCGATGTAGATCGGATTCGCATTAGGTGATAAGCGTTATCTTATCACGGTTTGTGTTGCTCGGTCGATTTTCGATTTTTCACACCAAGGGACGGAGGGAAGGGGAGCCGTTTTATCGTTGTTTCTCCGTCTGTTTATCTTCAATGGCCCGTCTTTTTTGTTGTTGTTGTTTGCTTGCCAGCTTACAGATGGTACGGGGTTTGGGGCAGGTTTTTGCCTTTATGATGCTTTCGCAGGTGTCGAGCACGCTTAACATTCCATTCCAGTTTTCCAGTTTTCTTCGCGAGCTGAAAATACACCACCTTCACAATGCGAGAAAAAAAAAACGCGCACAACACATTTGTTACACAAATTAGCGAAAGTCTCGACGGACGGTCGGTGCAGCCTTCAAGCTACGCCGAAAATCGCACCATAACTGAGGTGGCCAGGTCCAAGCCAACCTGGCCCCAAACCGTTTCGGAACTTTCTTCGCTAAACTGCACCACACAGGCCTCAAGCACGTGCTCTCGAAAGCTATGATCTGTTCGCGTTGAGCGCTCGATTGCTTCTACTCGCGGGTTCGTTTGGCGATGGTTGGAGCTTGCGTGTGTACGCCGGGGACGTTTGGTTGCGGCGTCGCGCTTCACGGGCAGGGTCGCAACGCCGGGCGCGCAAACGGGTCCGGTAGGGTTGACGATTCTTGTTTCATCCCTTCCACAACTTCCACCGGCACCGACGCAGTCAGACGCGGGTCAGATGATTCATCATATGTTTTGAGTTTAGCGACAATCAGCATAAATAAAAAATATCCCAACAAGCCTAGCGGGCTGGAGAGTTGACCCTGAAGAAACGGAGGGTTTGTTTGAGGCGAAACATGTAACGAACACATCACACGTGCATACACTAACACAGCTTCAGGCGAATCTCCTGGTGGACGTTCTCAAAACAAGGCATCCTTTGATGGGTACGCTTTTGACAACAAATAAATAAAATAACAACGAAATGCTGTCACTTATCATGCCCTCTCCGGTAGTGTGCTTAATCTATCGGACATTTTATTTCTCCCGCAGGGTACGGCTGACATTGATATCGATTCGATGTGTTCGTGCGATATGGACTCCAAGCCATTCTCGCAACGTGTGCATCGTGGATTGATGAATATATTAAACGCAGACGGCCAACCAGCTTGCTTGCCCCGGCAGACAGGCTGAGTCAAAGGTTGTTAATCATCAGCAACGATCGTGAGTGGCACTCGTTGCGGGAACGATGGAATCCTGAACGTTTTTTTTTGCTTCCAATAGCCACACTGTGAGACGTGCTAAAGCTTTCAAAGACTGGAGGTGATAGTGTCGACACGAGCAGACGGAAAAGATGACATCGTCCGCTCTATCGCCTTTAATTTGCTTTCCAGATTCTTAATATTTCAATATACGGACGGTCATTCTTGCTCCAAGTGCAGTTATTCCTTGTTAGGAGATCATACATATATTGTTAATATATATGTTATATTAATATATAATATATTGTTGTGTATTGTTAAGCATTTTATTTGTGACAAAGATTGAGTTAACACTAAATGTGGTATAGTTAGTGGGATCTGTAACCATGTTAACGAAGACGAAGCGTTTCTTCGAATGCAAAACTCGAATGCCCTTACAAACATCCATCTGATTGTAGTTAATTTTATTTACACAACGAAATGATTTGTCAACATATCTAAAACCCATCTAGACATTACATCTTCCACTGTTCCACCCGACGGGTGAAGGCTAGAATGAATGTTTAATTCCTCTCACGTCCTTTAGTTGGACTTGCGAAACTAATTGCAGCCGCACGCTAGGCACCAAGGTAATCCAATCTTCAATAGCGACCTCCCGCCGTTCAACTACTTCCTATGTTTATTTCCTCGATGAGAACAATTAAACTGCGTGTCTGTCATTCAAGGAGGTACCTTCCGAATGGAAGCCTATCCACTGCATCTTATCTCTAAGAAGGAAAAGAAAAACGGAAGAAGAGAAACTTAGCGATTGCGCTCTTGATATCGCGCATGTTCCGAGAGATTTGTACACATGTTTGATAGCCGATAAGAATACATTCACCTCCTTGTCGGTCTTATCTGTCCCGCACGGGATTAGCTTCGATCGATTGAGATTCGCACGAGTTGGTTTCACTTTCGTAAAGTGCACAGTGTGCGGGACGGGTTCGTGTGGAGTCATTGGACAATAAAAATTGCAACCATTTGCAGTTGAGACACTGCACCAAACCAATATGATAATGTTGAACAATCGTGGCAGTATGCTAAACCTCACCTTATAAACCCCTCATTAAGCCTCATGAACGAGTCTGTTTAAAGTGAATGTGAATAATTTCATCTCTTTCGTGGGCAATAAACAAAAATCGACCGTCTCATCATGACTCATTATCTTGCCCGGTCCGATCGGGGACGCTGATTTGGTTTCTTGTCTCGTGCACACTTTTTTGCGTTGCTTTGGTGACTCCTTTTTATCGCCTTGCATCAGATGGACGTGATGGAGCAACACACCCGCGAGGGAAGGGGCTGGTAACCAAATCGAACCGACCGTCGAACCGGCCCGCATGGGTTTCGGATTGATGAGTCATGATGATTAAGGCTGCGATACTTTTGTTTCGGGCTCGGGGAAGCGAGAAGCGGAAACAGTAAACAAACAACCAACAACAAACCATTAAACGAACCACCGACCACCTTTCTGTGGGCTCGTGATTTACTTACCGCGCGTATGCTTGGCGGTGGATTATACCAGGCAGCATGTGTTGTTGCGCGAGGTAATTACTTTGAGACCGCGGGCAACAATCTCTATCGCTGCGTGAGTAATGGTGAGTACATGTTGCGAGTATGTTGGTGAGGAATATCCAAAACGATCTTTCGACACCGGTGCCGTAAAAGATCAGTTGTATTGGGCGAGTCATTTTGGGAAGCGGTTCAACAGGAGGTGGCTGCATTTTGGGGCGTGCGAGTTGTGTGATTCGTGAATCATATTTCTCTGGACGCGCCTACGATAAGATAAAAGGGAATCGCACAGGAAGTTTCGATTTTTGGCTATCGAAATATACAAACGTTTGCCCGTTCGCGAGATTCGGTTGTGTTTGAATGTGACCAGCTACTTACGGTTCTACAGTTTCGTTCGTGATGGCTTCCGGCGAAGATCAAGTGTCTGCTCTACCACCTCCACCACCTGCTGGCTTGGCACCACCCCCACCTCCACCTCTACTGGGACCGAATGGAGCTTCGAAGAGCAAGAAAGGAGGAGCCGGCTGGAAGAAACCCGACGGTATTCCGGCGGAAGAAGTGAACGATCGCCTACTGGCCGACATTAGGGCGGGCGTGAGTTTGAAACCGACGAAAACTAGAGACTGTAGCTCGGCTGTCCTGCGCCGGAAAGGGAATTTTAAGTAATGATGTGATAGCGGTAGAGTGTCATGTGATTTTAAATGTTTGCTGAGCCAACAAAATGTGTGTAACGAAGAGAAAAAGCTATAATAAAATCCTGGACCAGCAAGATTGATAATTAAATGTTTGAATAGTACAAAGTTGAGAAAAGGAATAACATTTCCTTTTACAAAAATAGTAATTGAAACGAAAGGGGAGATATCGTAGATTGAACGGGTTTAATCAATGTTAAGGTACGTTTTTTTACTTACAATACACCAATTGTTGAGCTTGGTGTTCCTATTGTTGTGCTAGTTCGACAACATTATTACAAAACAAAAACAAAAAAGAAATGCATTGCAAGAAATATTTACATGATTAGTAAAATCTACATTATATTTGATGTATATTAAATAAATCTTCAGAACTTTAGTTTTTGTACGATTTTGCACGTAAGTTTACAGCAAATACAACATGCTGTCAGTACGATTTGCGTTCAAAATGTCAGTTATTGGGAATCTTCGTGAGAATGCTTGTGTATGGAGACCCCTGAAATCTATCGCAAAAAACAAGATATTTTAGTTTAATTTATCAATAATATATATTGGAAAACTTAATTCTGATGGATGGGATAATTTTTTCTCTCTATACAATGTTATTTACCAAATGGGGGAAAAGTGTTGAAATTGTAATCGGTAAGCTGACAGCATAAGCTGGCTATATTAAAATAGCACAACATTGGTATAACTACCATATCATGATGGGACGAATGTCAAATTGCCTGCAAAAAACTGTTATATTTCATAATGCAGCGAAGAAGAAGAAACTAGCGCATTATTTTCGAGATTGAATTTACTAACTTTTATCGATACAATACAGTGCAACTGTGTTTATTAAATCGTGTGGAGTTTGAAAATCTTATTGCGAACGTGAAAACGTAGCGTGCGGTGTAGAATAATCGTTTTGACAAGGCCCGAGCGCGCGCGTCTCCCTAGTGTATACATTGCGTTTCTGGGAACGCACGAAAAAAGAGGGAAGAAGGAGCGCATCAAATTTTCGGCCTCGGTAAACCCATATCGGCGCTGGTACGGTGTGTTGTGTTGTTTTACTATTTTATCGTCTTTTGAAAAGCGTCCACCAGTGCGAAAGACCGAAAAGGAGATTTAAACAGAAAAAAGGGTCAATCGTTGACCCGCGGTGCATCCAATCGAATGTAGCCGAAGCAGGAAGGAGGAGGAGGAAAAAAGCACGCAAAAAAGAAGCAATCAAAGACCCCGCAGATTCGTGAAAACATAGCTCGCCCGGCATAAAGCTCCCGCTCGAGTGTGTGTGTGTGTGTGCGTGTGTGAGATAGTGTCGCCCCGAAAATGGCCGATATAACGTACCCGGCCGGCTGCCGGCCAATCAATGAGGACCTCGGGCAGGATGAGCTGATCCGCCGGCTGAAGACGCTCACACACACGCTGCAAGCGATGGGCCAGGACGAGGATGGCATGTACACGCAATACATTCCGCTGGCGGTTCACCTGGCGGACGATTTCTTCCTTCAACATCCGTCTCGCGACGTGCAGCTGCTGATTGCGTGCTGCATAGCGGACGTGCTGCGCGTGTATGCCCCGGAAGCGCCGTACAAGGACCAGGACCAGATAAAGGGCATCTTCATGTTTCTGATCCGTCAGCTGAACGGGCTGCGCGATCCGAAGGACCCGGCGTTCAAGCGGTACTTCTACCTGCTGGAGAACCTGGCGTACGTGAAGTCGTTCAATATGTGCTTCGAGCTGGAGGACTGCCAGGAGGTGTTCTGTACGCTGTTCAGCTTAATGTTCAAAATTGTCAAGTAACGTATCATGCTATGGTTTGGTCCGCAGCTTAAGCTTATCTGCCTGGACTGAGTTCTTTTCGTACTTCTATGGACATCCCTTTAAGATTTATGATTATAAAAAAATATTTAATTTTTATACCAATCCAAGAACAGTTCAGAAGCAATCCAAGAATTAATAACGAAAGCCACACAGTACAATCGAAATTCAGTACGGGCAGATAACGTCTTCAACTGAAGCGAACATATTCATTAACCAAACACCTCTTCCCATTTTCCCATGTTTTAGTGACGAGCACAGCCCGAAGGTAAAATCGTTCATGCTCGATGTCCTCGCACCGCTGATCACCGAGTCCGATTCCGTCTCATACGATCTGCTCGATCTGATCTACATCAATATCGTCGAGCCGCTGCGCACGCAGAAACGCAACGCGTACGAGCTGGCCAAGGAGCTGATCGTGAAGACATCCAACTGGCTCGAGGCGTACACGCAAGCCTTCTTCAACCAGATCCTCATCCTGGACAAGAACGAGAAGCAGTACCAGATCGTGCCGAAGATCTACGACGTGATCTACGAGCTGAACGTGATCACACCGAGCATCCTGCTGTCGGTGTTGCCGCAGCTCGAGTGTAAGCTAAAGTCGACGCTGGAAGCGGAACGTCTGAAAGCCGTCTCGACGCTGGCACGTATGTTCTCCGAGCCCGGTTCAACGCTCGCGCGCCAGTACGGTCCCCTGTGGAAGCAATTCCTCGGCCGGTTCTACGATATCGCCGTTCCGATAAGGATCAAGTGCGTGCAGAGCACGATGCACTTCCTGATCAACCATCCCAGCCTGCGGAAGGACGTGATCGACACGCTGCGCATCCGGCAGCACGATTCGGACGAGACGGTGCGGTACGAGGTGGTGATGGCGATCGTCGAAACGGCCAAGCGCGATCTGCAGATCGTGTCCGAGTCGGAGGATTTGCTGGAGTTCGTGAAGGAGCGCACGCTGGACAAAAAGTACAAGATCCGGAAGGAGGCGATGAACGGGCTGGCGATGATCTACAAGAAGTGCCTCAGCGATCCGAACGTGACGGCGACGACGAAGAAGGCGGTGAGCTGGATCAAGGACAAGATCCTCCACGGGTACTACATGACCGGAGTGGAGGATCGGTTGCTGGTGGAGCGGCTGCTCATCACGTGCCTGGTACCGTACCAGCTGCCGGCGGAAGAACGCATGAAGAAGCTGTACCAGCTGCTCGGCACGATCGACGACAACGCGACGAAGGCGTTCATCGAGCTGCAGAAGAACCAGCTGAAGGTACGGCGGAGCGTCGCCGACTGGATCAAGCTGCATCGGCTCAAAGACCTGACGCCGGCCATGCTGAAGGAGATGAACGTGAAGTGCACGAACATTGCGAAGCAGCTGCCGGATCCGGTGAAGGCGCAGGAATTTTTGCTCAAATTTTCCGCCCAAATGCGGAAGGACCCGAAGCTGATCGTGGAGATGGAGACGATACTGAAGCGGGACGTATCGTGCCGGGAGTGTGCGGACACGATGGCGATCGTACTGAAGAAGCTTGGCCAGCCGATCATGACGAACACGTACTACAACACGGTCAAGATGCTGCTGGAGCGGATCGCGTCCGTCATGGTGGACAAGCAGTCGATCGGCGTGCTGCTCACCCTGATCCAGGAGTGCATGAGCGGCGGGAAGGAAGTTATCGAGGAGGTCAGCTTGCCGACGGATTCGGCCGGCGAGCGCGGCCTCAAGCTGTTGACCGTGCTGGCGTACGTGTTTTCCGCACACTTCCAGCACGACGAGATACTGCGCCACATGATCGGGCTGCTATCGTTCGACGAACCGTACGTGGCACCGTACGTGCTGAAAGCGTTCACCTACCTTGGACGGTACAAATCGCTGATCGATTCGCATCCGGCCATCCTGCGGGAGCTGGCACCGCTGTGCAAAGAGTTCGCCATCGTTGGCACACCGAAACAGGCGAAGCACGCCATCCGCTGTATGTTCGTTAACACGCAGTCCGGCAGCAGTAGCGGAGCGGGTGTAGCACCGTCCGGCGGTGATGCGGCCACGGGCGGTGGTGGCGGCGGCGTCGGCTCGTCCGTCAACTCGAACGATCTCACCGGCATCGACATCTTTCCGGACATTGTCGAGAGCCTGCGGCAGACGCTGCACCCGGCGAGTGAAAACTATCGCACCGCGATCGTGACGCTCGGGCACGTCGCGTACAACCTGCCGGAGAAGTTTCACGTCGCGATCAAGAACATCATCTCGCGCAAGATCGTGAAGGAGCTGCTGGTGAAGGAAACGACCGACGGGCGGGCGAACGTGCCGACGAAGGAGTGGTGCGACGAGTCGGACCTGCCGGAGGAGACGCGCTGCAAGGTGGAGGGCCTGAAGACGATGGCACGGTGGCTGCTCGGGCTGAAGAAGGACGTGGTGTCGGCGCAGAAAACGTTCCGCATGCTGAACGCGTTCATCAGCAAGAAGGGTGATCTGCTGGAGCAGGGCGGGGCCCTGTCGGCGGCGGAGAAATCGTGGCTGCGGTTGAGCGCCGGCAAGGCGATGCTGAAGATCTGCGAGCAGAAGGGCGTGGGCGATCAGTTTATTGCGGAACAGTTCTACAACCTGTCGCAGTTGATGGTAAGTGGGAATGGGAATCCAGTTTCGCAATGGATATTTCGTGAAAATTGGATCCAAAAGTGAACTTTCTAATCTTGTACTAAATTGGGTCTAAAGATTATAATGTCGTACTAAAAACCCGATCGTAGCTGATGAAATGACATTAATTTTTTAACTAAAAAAAAAAGAAAAAAAATCAAGCTAACCGCTTTTCTGACTTTGAATTCCCCTCCGCAGACGGATCCGGTGCCAGAGGTGCGCGACACGTTCGTGAAGAAGTTACACAAGGGCCTGAGCAAAGGTATTCCGCACAAGTGCCTGCCGCTCGATTTCATGGGCTACTATGCGCTTGGTGGAAGAGAAATGGATCCAAAGTATGTACTGCAATGTGTTTTTTTGTTTGTGTGTATTCATTATGATTTGTCAAAAAAAAACTAACTTTTAAATGCCACTCCAACCAGCTTGTTCGGCCAAATAAAATCCAACATCGAGACCGACGTGAACAGACGACGAGAGTATGTGAAAAATTTCACCACAGGTAAGAGGAAGTTTGCTGTTGAATTTTACGAGCATGCACCTAATCTAACCTAATCTTCGCTTTCTCGCTAGTTGAACGTGGCATGAGCCAGCTACCTCACATCCTGCCGGACTACATGCTCGTCTTCGCCGTGACGGTACTGACACACGATCCACACTTCACGCGTCCAGCCGACCCGGCCCAGCTCCGGCAGATCGAGCGGTGTCTCTGGCTAGTGCTGGAACCGCTCGTCACCAACAAAGAATTCTTTTGCTTTAGCTTTTACAAAAATCTGCTCGAGCGCATCAAACACCACAAGGACGCCCTCAAGCCGGACGACGATGAAACGAATCATGTAAGTGGCGCTCGCGTTGTAAGCTAGTGCCTGGATCGCAACTCTAACGCTTCACTGACTCTCGTTGCAACAGAAACTGTGGGCCATTTGTGATATCGCGATGGGGCTCATACTCACCCGCCTTACGTTCTACGATATGCGCGAAGCACCGGCCGAAGCGCGCATACCCTCGATGTACTTCCAGCCGCAGCCGGAAGATTTCCACAACACGCGCTATTACATTCCGGACGATATGTACAACCTGACCGACAGGGGAGCACGCACCGCAGTCCCGTCGAGTTCGAAGGCCATCGTAGCTGGTGGTGGCGCGAAAGCCAAACCGAACTCCAACGCGACCGCACCCGGCACCTCCACCGTATCCGCCCTCGCTGTGCCCTCCTCATCCACGGGAGCTACGGCCACTGTCACGTCCAATTCGACAACGGTAAGGATCGTTGAAATGTTGAGCTTTCTATCCATTCGGAGTAATGGTTGCTTTGGTGCTCTGTGACAGGAGTGTCAAACTTTTTTTTTGCCTCGCGTGTTGATGTTCGAGTTTATTGTTTTGTTTTTTGTATGATGATTTGAATACTGATAATTTTCTATTTTTTTATCTCAGGATCGGAACAAACATAAGCCGAAAACTATCCGCCAACCAGCGCACGACGAAGACGAACACAACGGTGAGGGCGATGATGAGGACGCTGGTCCGCCGCCCACGAAAAGAGCGCACAAAGCGACCGATAGCGCATAAAACGGGCAAGGCAGGAGAACGACCGGCAGAGACAGCGAGCAAAGAGCAAACAACTACCGACAACACGACTTTCGAAGCAGTCCCGGTGAAATGCGTTTGTTGTATTGGAAAAGGGAAGGATTTTATTTTGTAAGTTATTTATGTACAGTGTGCGCTATGTGTGTATGATGATCATGAAGGAAGTTGAAAGTTATGGCGTATGGGCGTGGTATTTGTGCCGATGCTTATATGCGTTGTGATTTTCAAAATAATTAGGTCTCAACTTTCTTTGACCATCACAACGCAAATGCACGGTTGCACGGTACTCCCCACATACCACGGTCTTAGTAAGAAGTATGTTGGACTACAGTGTGTTTGTGAGCCAGTTTAATCGCTCCGATGCAGGAAGCTGTAAGGTCTTAGTTTGTAAGGACTTTGAATTAAAAAAAAAAACAACGGAGACACAAAAACTTCTCAACCCCAATTGGCACGATCGTAGAGGGCACGCACGGGAAAGATGTTGGAGATATGAGGAGAAAAGACACCAACCCCACTTATTCTGTTCATTCATGCTCAAACATTGAGCCTTTTGCCTTCGGTTCTTGGAGGAGACGGTGACCAGCGGGGATGCAAATACAAAAGCCACGGTGTATGGGCCGTCGGCAGTGACCTCACATCTCACACTCTCTATTGCGAGGTGTAGCGAGTTGATCAAAGCGCATCGATCAATCGGTTAGTCCTGAACAGCTTGAATGCGCGCGACTATATTAACTAGAACGAGTAAACATAGCTATAACACGATGCTGAAACAGAAGCGATAAGAATCTATTAAAATGAAGTACGATAAAAGTATTACTGGTTTGAAGTTTTTTTTTCTTTTTCGTATTAGCATAATTTTCACTGCAATATAAAAACTTTGAAAAAGGATATCAACTGTTCTAGTTGTTCAACGGCTGTAATAATTTGAATCGCTTGTTATACATACCAAAGGTATAACAATATCCAAGTCGGCTTCGAACACTATCGCGGTTCACGTTTGACGTTTCCATTCAAAACAAACGTGACATAAGCAGCAACATTCGCCGGGCACACAAAACAGAAACACATTTTTACAATTCTTTCCACAAAACCGTACAGAAAATGTCGCTAAATGTGCACAGAATAAGATCCCCAGCATTGCATTTGCACCATGTGATGAAAAGTGAGTATAAACGAAACGTTAGTTAGTTGGACATTAATTATGTATCCCCAACATTACCAGAACACTACTCGGTCGCCGCGAAAAGTGCAGCGACGAGGGCAAGCGAGCTGTTTTCCGACGAACAGCGACGGCAGCGCGAAAATGTGGGTCGTATTGAGAAGATTGAGGTGCGATATCTTGGCCTGCCGCAGGACACGACACTCGTGATGAACCGCGAACTCTCCACACCGTACGATTGCGCCCGGCGTAAGTTTCCCACAGCCGCACCGGAAGAAGCATCTATGGAGGATTGAATAACACTTTTCTTGCAGACATCGGTGAGAAGTACTGTAAGCAGACGGCATTGGCACTGCTGGACAACAAAACACCGTGGGATATGCGTCGTCCGCTGCGCGACTCGTGTACGCTGCAGCTGCTTAACTTCACCTCGCCCGAGCCTCACGTTGCAAACAAAGCGTTCTGGCGTTCTTGTTCCTTTCTGCTGGGCGCGGTCCTGCAGGCTAGCTTCAAACCAGAGGCGGGTCTCTTCCTTCACAGCTTCCCGAAACCAAACAGTGAGTGACGACGGTGGTGGCCGTTCAACAAACCCCAAAGCTAATCGATTAACATCCACCATTCAGTCAAATCTGGCAGCTTCGTGCACGATATCGTGCTGGCCGAGGAACACTGGAACCCAACCGTGCCCGAGCTGCGTGCGCTCTCGATCGAAATGATTAAACTCGCGCAGAAGGATCTACCGATCGAGCGGCTGGACGTTAGCAGTGAGCTTGCGCTGGAAATGTTCCACGACAACCCGTTCAAGCGCGAGCAGATACCGAGCGTTGCCTCGCAGAACAGCGGCCAGGTGACGGTGTACCGGGTCGGCCAGCATCTGGACATCAGCAAGGGCCCAATGATGGGTTCGACCGGGCTGCTCGGTCGCTGTACGATCTCCGCCGCCCATCCGCTCAAGGAGGGAAGCGAAAGTGGGAAGCATTTCTACCGGATGCAGGGTGTTGCACTGCCGGCCGCGTTGCGCATCGGTCACTTTGCGTACAATGTGCTGGAGAATCGATCGAGGAAGCTGGTAAGTGTGATGCACAAGGGTTTATTGCAGCGGAAGGTAATGTTTTCGTTTTTTTATGTTTTCAGAATTCGGCAAAACTACCGACGGAACCTTTTGAGGACAGTGTCGCGGAACAGGTAGCTTAAAACGTATAGTGTTTAGTGTGTTGAAAGAATAAAATGTAATTAAAATGATTATCAAACCAGCTTCTGGATGATTTATTTCTCAGTTTTTTTGAAAATGTCGCAAATGTTTCAATATTTAGCATATAAGCTACTATGCTGTGCGTACTAGATACGCCAGATACGTTGGTAATTCAGGTACGGCGGTCATCGTCTCTCGGCCGCAATTCGTATGGCACCCAATGACTTCCTTTCGAATCATTCCCAATGCTTTCAAACGCTTACTAATGGCTGGTTGGTGAACTCCCAGTGCTGCTGCAAGTTCTTCTTGCGTTTGCGACGCGTCTTGGTCGAGCAAAGTTTCCAATTCGACGTTTTCAAACTGTTTGACCGGGCCGGGGCGTTCTTTGTCTTCAGTGACAAAATCACCACGTTTAAAGCGTGCAAACCAGCGCTGACACATTCGAACGTCGATTTTGTAGTCCGGGTATGTTTCGGAGAGCAATTCACATGCTTGAGATGCATTTTCCTTTGAATTAAACAGGAAAATTAAAGCTTCCCGCAAATGCTTCTTTGATGGCTCGAATTTCGACATTTTTCGGTTTCACAAAAACTTGTTTACTTTCACTAATGATGCGTAACTTAGCCTGAAATAATTAGAGAATAAAATGATATTTCGGATGTGATAGCTGTCAATGTCAAATACATTTTCTAGGAACACCCCAATATTTCCTACATGGACTCAATCATATCGACAAAATCGTTTTCTAGATTAATTCTGCTGTGAATATATCACTGAAATTAGTCAGTTGGTTGGTTCGACACTATTCATAATTTAGTTTTTAGAATTTTACGTATTTTGTAAAAGTATTTTGTTATGGCAACGAAGTGGATGGCTCTCTTAACGCGCCGTTAAGGTAGTACGCAGCCACTGAGTAACAAGTGCGCGGGCTAGCGCGATTGCGTCTGGAATCATCGGGCGATTAACGTTCGGGAACTGGGGCTGATCAGAAGCAGAGAATAAATTTATTCTTAAGCTAAGCGTATTGTATATTCAAAATAAGTGTTCGGCGTATAAAGTGTACCTGTAACCGTCCGAACATAACATATTTTAAATTTTATATTTTATTTAGTTTTTGGTTTGTGAAACAGGCTTTTTCATTTATTTTTCAAATACTTAACTTACGTTATAATGTTTACGTAAATACTTACGTCATAAAAATGTCAAAGTTTGCTATGTTTAAAAGACAACGTTGCTCATTCTTAAATTCTCCTCTTTAATTTCTTTCTTCATAACCAAGTTCGACTACCTTGATACACACCGCAATTAAACGAACATTTGTAATCCCCAGGTCCACATAGTGTGACACGTGAGAATCTCACCGTCCGACGCATAAAACCGGCGATAAAAAGGAAAAGTAAAAAAAGGGTTTCAGGTACAACAAAACGCAACCACCGAGCTAAATCGAAAAGGGTAGGTAGAACACTGCGTATGATGCAATCGAACCTTCGCTGCACATGGTTCTTTGTCAGCTTTGGCTTTTCTTAAATGCGTTTTTAAAAAGAATAAAGAATTCGTTTGCCTCAGCGTTATGGATCAAACGGTGAAGCCATACACACATGCGCAACAAACGAGATGATCCTCTCCGGGCGGATGATAATGGCCGTTTATTAAAATCATTCTCTCGCGAGATGAGCGGAGAATTACGCATTGTATGCTCATATACACGCCGCAGTCGTATTCTGATTGGATCCTGGATTCCAGTACACGAGAACCGCGCCTAGAACACAACCAGGGCGACCCGAAGTCTCTTGGACGGACAATTGCACTTGGACAGCCGGCAAGGCAGGACGTGTCCACTGTCTGGCGGGTAGTTAGTGTATTTGTGTCTGTTTTTTAATAAGATTAGTTGTGTTGCGTGTCGCGTCTGCGAGTGTCTGTCGTTTCTGTGTCGTTATGAAGTTCAGTTTGTTAGCTTTAAGTTGCCTGCTGGCAGGTGGTAAGTATTCCACAAAGAGTTATCTTGGACAAAAAAGCATAAGAAAAAAGTAGTTTTATTGCGCACTTTAGAAGAATTGTTGCGAAGAATGATGGCTTCCATTTTTTACTATCAGCATCAGCTTCGTTTGACCCTTAGTAACCCCTTGAAGCGTTTGTGCTCCAGTAGCGACGCTGACGTATAGTACAGGTCAAAGTAGGCTTGAAAAGGAATCAATTCTCAGTCGTAAACATATTTACATCTTACCGATGGGTTTTGAAGGAGGATTTAAATACGATTTAGCGAACCCATTTTTGTGGTGTTAAGAACTTTTTTTTTCTAATGGCGTCTTCGAGATGACGACGCTCAGTAGCTTGGAAGAAAACAAAATGGTCCTTTCCGACATCAGCGCTTGCTGCCATTCTGTGCAAAAAGTTTAACTTCTCTTAACGTTTCGTTTGCGAATAGCTGTCGCCACCAACCCACCGAAATGGCCGGACGTGTACTCGGTGAGCGGTGTGCTGAACATTCCGTACGCGGAAATCACCGAACCATTCTACGCCTGGTTCGATAAGGCGAACGGACGCTCCCGGATCGACTACTACGGTGGCATGGTGAAGACGTACCAGCTAACCAAGCAGGGCGAGTACGGCGTGAGCCTGAAGCTGGCCCCGGTCACGACGCAAAACCAGATGAACAAAGAAACCTGCCTGCAGGTTAACGGGTCGATGGCGAACCAGATCGAGGTGCAGGGCATCCTGCCGTACGTGCGCAACTTCCAGCTGCTCGGTAAGCGGCGGTGACTCAGCCGGCGATCGCCAGCAAAGCGGCTTACACTTATCTCGCAACGTATGTGGAACGTTCTAGGGACGGAGCAGTGCACCGGTTATCAGTGCGATAAGTTCGGGCTGACCGAGGTCATCGGGCAGAAGCGCAACGTCTACACGCTCTGGGTGCGGTACGTGAAGTCACCGAAGTATCCGGCATCCCGCATGCCGATCCCGGTCCGGTACGAGATGCGAGGCTACAATACGCTGCTCGGTTCGCACTACGACCATTACTATCTCGACTACGATTCGTACGATCATCAGGACATCCCGGAGGACGTGTTCGAGGTGAAGCTGAGTAAGTGACTTGGATTCGTTTGTTTTTTTTTGTGTTGGAAATAAACTCAAGCGCACGCTCCTCCACAGGTGACCCGTGCGTTGGCTTCCCCGGACCAGGCAAAGGCCATTACGCGACATTCAACCCGATGCAGGAGTTTATCCATCCGCGCTCGGAGGAGCATCTGCACGACGAGTTCGGTCGGTTCAAGAACAAGCACGGCAAATCATACGCCAGCGAGCAGGAGCACGAGCGGCGTCTGGAGGTGTTCCGGCAGAACCTTCGCTTCATCCACTCGCACAACCGCGCCAACCGGGGGTTCACCGTGGCCGTCAACCATCTGGCCGACCGGACGGAGGATGAGCTGAAGGCGCTGCGTGGATTCCGTTCGTCGAACGTGTACAACGGTGGCCAACCCTTCCCGTACGATACCCAGCTGCATATGGACGAACTGCCCGCCACGTGGGACTGGCGCATCAGCGGTGCCGTCACGCCGGTCAAGGATCAGTCGGTGTGTGGGTCGTGCTGGTCGTTCGGTACGATCGGTCACATCGAGGGCGCCTACTTCCGGAAGACGCAAAAACTGGTGCGCTTCTCGCAGCAGGCACTGATCGACTGCTCCTGGGGGTACGGCAACAACGGGTGCGACGGAGGTGAAGACTTCCGCGCGTACCAGTGGATGATGGAGGTGGGCGGCGTCCCGATGGAGGACGAGTACGGCGGTTACCTCGGACAGGACGGGTACTGCCACGTGCAGAATCTCACGCTGTACGCACCGATCACCGGCTGGGTGAACGTCACGTCCGGCGATCCGGACGCGTTCAAGCTGGCACTGTTCAAGCACGGTCCGCTGTCGATCGCGATCGACGCCGGCCACAAATCGTTCAGCTTCTACTCGAACGGCGTGTACTACGAGCCGGAGTGCAAGAACAAGCTGGACGAGCTGGATCACGCCGTGCTCGCGGTCGGTTACGGTACGCTCAACGGTGAGGACTACTGGCTGATCAAGAACTCGTGGTCGAACTACTGGGGCAACGATGGGTACGCGCTGATGGCGGTGAAGGACAACAACTGCGGTCTCACCACCGACGCCACGTACGTGCTGATGTAGGGAGAGAGCGAGAAAGAGGTGTGTAAGAGATACGTAAGAGTTTTCTATCGTGTACAGGTCCGCTTCCACCAGACCCGCGGGATCGCGGCGTGGTAGGTTTGGTTTCGCCGCAGCTTGCTATTTAGTGTGTTAAACTGTTTGAATTCCCCTCAATAAAAAATGTCCATTTCGACATGCAACACAAACAACCGGGTGAGAGAGAGAGAGGGAGGAGATTTCTTTCCGACCGAACAGGTGAAGTACCGCTGAAGAGATCGGTATGCTTCGATGGTTTTGTTTGTTTTTCTCATATTTCCGCCAACATCTACTTGAGGTTCCATTTCTTCTTTCTCAAACACACATCCTGCGCACTCTGGTTGCACTGTTCGCTTGCTGATGCCGTAAACTCAATCGTTCTTTGAAAAACATGTTTCTTTTATATCGCTTTATAAACTTACACGAAGTGGATGCTTCCGTACAGCTTAGACTAGAAACAATTATTGCTGCAGTTTTCCCCTTGGACTTCACGCTTTGGCAACGAATATCAGTGCGTCTTTTACTTCCCGTCTATAGCTTCTACTGCCTACAACTAGATCACAGTAAGCCTGGCGAGCGTTTTCTCGCTCGCTCGCTCGGTCTCTCTCTCTCGCTCGCCTTGGAGACCGTCGTCAATCGTCTAAACACTAGGAGTGGCACATGCGAATTCACGTTCACAGTCGGGTGGTACCACCGCCGACCAGATAGCTTACTATGATCGCCAAAGTTCCTATTACACTACTGTACACCACCGCGCATCCCGCACTCGAAGCCGTCACCAGCGTCGCGACGGTTAGCGCACTCAAGTTCAGCTCGCTCGTGATCCGATGGCTCTGCGTGCGGACGAGCGTTACGAGCCGCTCCGCTTCCCGGGCACAGATTTGCGTCTGCAGCTGCGACGGGTTTCTGGCGAGCGTTTCCAGCACCACGTACAGATCGTTCTCGAACGTTAGTTGGCCGCTCAACCGACACTCGACCGTTTGCAGCAGCGCCTCCAGCGAGCGCAGGATCGACTTCAGCGTCAGATAGTCCGTCCACTGGCCCTTGAGTGCGTACAGCCCGCGATCGATTTGCTTGCGTGAGTACACGATCCGGAGGGCGGTCCCGCACACGGGACAGCAGGCACCGGGCGGTAGCACCGGCGTGCAGTTGGGATGCTTCCGGCGGGGACACTTGATCGAGGAGCAGCGCGCATCGAGCGAGGGGTTTATCAGACCCACCTCCTGGCAGGGTCCGTTGTAGTCGACGGTGGAGTAGTCACTCCACGCCTCACACTCACTCCGATAGGTTACGCCGTTGACGCCGCACACTTGGTTGCGGCGACGTGACGTTTCGCAGCCTTTGCGATACTTCTCCCGGTATCCGAAGCTGGCCCGCTCGAACGCCATGCCGCAGAGGTTTGCGTGATAGCCGAGGTTCGTGTCGCGGATGTCCGTGATGGTGGAACAGTTCGTCGAGGTGAGATTCACTGGAAGGAGCAGAGGAGAGTGAAAAGGGAATGAATATGTGTTTTATCGATACAAACGAACGAAGCGTTGCTTCCGGAACCTACCACATCGGTACTGCGGGCAGGGTTTGTGCATCCCGGACAGGCAAACGTTCCAGTCGGGCAGACACACGGACAGTGGACCGCAATCGATGCGCTCGCACGGATTCCGCGCCCGGCATGGGCCAAAATCGATGTCACCTTCCTGCACCCCGGCACACTTGGCAACGCACGCCGACGGATAGGTGTTCCCGTTCCTTCCGCAAACCGGAACGTAGTGCGGGGGACAGTTGCACGGTAGGCTGGTAAACGACCGATCGACCGTCAGTCCCGGCACGTGACACTGGCGCTTCGTACAGGTGATCTCCTCCGCGAAGCAGCTGCACACGTTACACTCGACGTAGAAGTGGGTCAGGTGCGGAAAACGCTTCCCCGCCAGCGTACACGAATCGTAGCTAATGCACGGCAGCGGCTGGCACTTCTCGATCCGACCGGACTCCCCGCAGCGGCACACCTTCAGGCAGCCTTTCTGCGTCACCGACACGGGTATGCGCACGAACGTTCCGACCGGCACGAGATAGGAGGATGCCTCGCCCAGCGGACAGCCATTGACGCATCGATACCCGAACGTGCCGTCCCGGTTGGCGACACAGATCTGCGTCGCATTGCAGGGATTCCCTTTGCACGGGGATACCAGCGTTACGTCCGCCATGATCCGCTCACCGTCCACGGTGTCGTGCAGCGGCTGGAACCGGCCCATCGAGATGCAGGGCATGGAGCTGTTCTGTGGGGCGAGCTGCTGGCAGAGCGACGACACACTATGCCCGCCCGGGATCCGCTGCCAGTCGACGCAGTTCTTCAGCACCTCGTGGCAGTCCTGCCGGCAGATGTGGTTCGTGTGGTAACCCTTGGTGCACGGTTTGATCTGCAGCGTGCAGGCGATCGATTTCCAGATCTCGAACGAACACTCGGTCTCGTTGCGTATCGGAAGGTTCACGTTGCCCGGGAACGGGATGAAACCCTGCTGGCGCCACTGCTGCACGTCGCCCCGGGCCGCCATGTCCGAATGGTGCCGGCAGCTGCGGAACAGCTCCGTCGGGCGGTTGTTGAAGTTGCTACAGAACGATAAGCCATCGCAGCCCAGCTCGCACGGTTCGTCGACTGCAAAGGGAGAACAGGGGGGATATGGATGGACACCGTGTTTTTGGGGTTCGGCTTTTACGGTAGACGCGTTTCGATGATGTTGGTACGCACGAAAGCATGCAGGAAACGGGCTTACTTGTGACAAAATGACATGCACATAAAGTACATGCGGTGGTTTCAGTGACAGTCGACTAAATGACACTTAGAGCGCCCTCTATAAACAGTGCTAATCTCTCCACATGTTGATGTTCAATCTGTTCGTTTTCCGAAAATCCTTAATTTTCCTGTGAAATCGGAACGTTTTTCCTCCTAAAACATTGTACCTAATCGCCTTCGTTTCCTCGATATTATAATTCTTTACTCTCTGTTTGGCGTCTCTGTCACCTTGCTATTTTGATAATTGTCAACAAATTATACCGATCGTGGTATTCATCGCTCGTACCACGACGCTACCTTGGCAATAGCAATTAAAAACTTCCCCACCATGCCGGAGGAGCTGAGCATGCTGTGTTAATCTGTCGCGTAAAATAAAACACACATTTGACGGGTTGTTTATTTTCATGCATTATGTGTATATTATTGTGATTCATAAAACAAAACATAAAAAAGAACGAGCAAATCGGAGGACATTCCAAAACACGCACACCAAACAACAAACCGTGGCTTCCCTCGATACGGTGCGCGTGCAATGGACGATTAATTGTGAATAGGGAGGTTTTTGTTTTTGGGGGGTGGATGGGAGGGAGCGCGTTGTGAAGAGTACCGATTTTACGGAGCCTGGCTAGTGGGGCCGCAGCACGTCCGGTCCGGGCCACTCACACACCTTACCTTCGTCGATGCACTGGCGCAGGGCGTGCTCGTCCGGTGCCGTCAGGCATTCCTGCTCGAAGTCGACCAAGTTGGTCGTCCACTCGTTCGCGTACGTCGTGGAGCAGAGACGCCGGCAGCGCACGGATTCGGCCTTCAGGCAGCAGTGCTGCTTGGCCGAGTCCATACCGATCTGGTTGATACGTGACACCTCGTTCGAGCTGGCCTGCTGGTTGCCGGCGGTTCGCTGCCGGTCGGCCTCGAGGAAGCACTTCCAGAGCGGAACCGTTGGCATCAGTGCACCGCAGCCACCCCGGTGCTGCAGCAAGTCGATGATTTCCTCCACCGTGTACGGATCGGTGTCGGTACCGCCGGTGGTCAGCGTTTCGTGGCACACGCGCCGACATTTGGGCTCCGGAGAGGCATCGCAGCATGGGACATCTGGCGGTGAGGGACGGTGTGGACAGAATTAATGTGGGTTTAATGTCGATTGTGGACGCAGTAACTTACAGCGCTTCAGGTTCCGATTGAAGGTGACGTCGATGAATCCTTTAATGCACTGCATCACGTTGCTGTTGTTGGTGCGACAGGCCGTCAGTACCTGTTCGCGTAGCGCCTTGGAAGGTGTCTGGTGGCGTTGAAACACCTCCCCACAGGCCTGCAAGCACTCGGCCGTACGCGCACTGCCACAGCACCGATGGCCGTCCTCTTGGCGCTTGAGACAACCGAACAGCTGCTGTTCATCACTCTCCCGACAGCCGGTTCGCAGATCGTCCCGTGATGAGCCCGTGGCGCACACGTGCTGACACCTGACGGACATCGCGAACGGACAGCAGATCCGGCCCGGCCAGCCTGCACCACGCTGGATCGCAAGCATCGTGTCGTTCATGCACCGCCAGAAGGGGACCTGCTGACGGGGACAGTACTTGCGCACGTCCACTAGCTTGGCCTCCCGCGAACCGGGCTCCGACGCAATACGTGCCAGTGACAGCTACGGGACGGACGGGGGGAGGAAGAAGCGAACGGAAATGAATCGTTAATTCGGGCACGGCTATAAAGGCATCGAGAGGACGATTGCGACGCAGCAGTTTCACGTGGGAAGTGATGGGTCCCGATACGCGTACGATCGTGCTGTTTGTCGCCTGCCTGACCGGGGCGGTGGCTACCGGCGTTGTTTCCCTTCAGCACCGTGGTCAACACGCTTGCAATGCGGTGCACGTGGTGGATGACTTCTTCCTCACAGCCGCCACTTGCTTCGGACAACGTGATTCACTAACGTTCGAACTGATATCCTCCAAATCGCACCGGAATGTGCACTGTAACGTGACGCACTACCGAGCGCATCCGAAATATGTCTTCCTTAAACACAATATTGCGGTGCTGGTGGGGAAATGTGAACCAGGAACGTATCCCGAAAGCAGCGTTTCAATTCGCGAAGCGAAAAGTGAAGGTCTTCTGGCACTACTAGGTTCCGGGGGAACACTGGGCGAAATAAACCGTCAGCTGAAACTCCAGCACTGTTCCGTGTGTCAAAAAGAGTACGGAGTTTTCGACTGCAAACGGCAATTGTGTGTTAAACCCGTTGGCAAAGATGCCAGAGCGCCTTGCGACTTGGAAGTGAGTATAAAAAAGCACTTTTTTCTCGAAATTAACATTAAAACTAATGTTGTATTCGGTTTAACAAGGGTCTCGCAGGAGCTGGCCTGTACACGGCACAAGGAGAACTGGCGGGGATTCTATCGTATGGCTTTCCAGGTAGCAGCTTCGTCGCCGAGCGAGTAAGCTACTATAGTCCATTTTTGGAGGATGCAATCAAACGCTTTAAAGCAACGTCCAGTGTTAAAAACTTCGTATCGCGCGAGTGATTAAATTTTCCGAAATAAATGCGCATCTGCAATTGCAAAAACCATGTATTAATCGTCACAATAGTTGCTCAGTAGAGAAATAAAAAGCCGTCCACCATCCCAGTTGCTATGACAATCAGCCGCCACCCGTGCCAACTTGATGTGTAAACTTCTTCATGGAGGCTATGGAGAGCTTCCCAATAAACATGTCCTCGCTAAAAAAAAATCCCATTGCCCATAATCACGTACGTTTATTTTTATGGATTCGGTTTCTCCCTCCCCCTCGGATCTTATGTACGGTATCTTCCCGTACACCTTGCGAAACCAAAACCGCTCCCACCTGTTCTAGAACAAACAGCACAAGTGCGCACTTTTACGACCGCCGCGGTACTGCGGCTGCAACATTTTATGCCATCCAAGCTGTCCCGGGGACCGGTTCAGCGTCGTGCACTGGCAATAAAGTTGAGCATCTCCAACCGCTGCCGGTACCGTCGCTCGAGATCCTGGTACAGGGTGCGCTTCAGGTCCCGCCGTAACTTCCAGGTCCAGGCGTCCAGCGGTGACGGACTTTTGCGGGATGGTCGTGCGGCGTCTAGCTGTGGGATGTGGGAAGAGCGATCGTTTGAGTGGGCGCGTCCGGTCGGGTCGGAAATTATGGTTCCATACGACACACCTGCCGGAGACAGTCGCTGTACAGCACCACCGTGCCCGCTGGAGCGCCCGGACACGGTAGAACGCGCCTGATAGCCAACACTTGACACTCACGGCAAGTCATCATCGTTCCCCGTCCGGCTTGCAGCGTTCCGTAGGAGGCGATAAAGTTGCGTACCGTGGGGCCGAGGGCGGATCGATCGTCGACGGTACCGCCGACCAGCGCAAGCGAGGGCACACGATGGCGACAGGGTGGCTGTCGCAGGCTGTCCACCTTCTTACCCAGGCGCTCCCGCACACCCGGCCCCGGCGGAGCGTCACCATAAATCATCACAATTTGGTGCTTTCGATACGACCGGACGCATTCGGCGTCGGCGACGTACGCCACCGGGGACAGCTTTATGGCCCAGCAGAGTAGCGTCCGATTGCGGGACGCGACACGAATAGCGACAAACTCACCGCGCGCCGGTGTTAGTGTGGCCAGCGCCAGCAGTACGAGCGACGCAACAACACAACCCAAACACGGCATCCCTTACGGGGCGAACTAGAAACGGACCGGCACCTGATCTTGTCGCGGACGGATTGATTTATCGAGCAGCCCGGAGGGCAAACGGTAATTGCACCGCCGGGTGGACACTTTTTAACATTTTCACCTTCAATGTGTGTGCGTGTGTTTGTGAGGAGAAAACACAGCAGCGCATGTAAACAGAGGAAACGTTTACACAGGTTGAGCTGGTGAGCTGAAGGGGGCCTTCTACTGCCAGCTTCTTTTCTTTTGCACTTCGCGCATGCACCCGTGGAATATGCGTTGATTGCTTGATGCGTTCGTTCACTTTTGATCGGATCGGCAAGTCACAACCATTACATGCATTGGAACTTATCGCCAGTAACATCGAGGGGAAGTATTCGATCAAACGATCGAGATCGGTGTGCGATAATGTTGCTGTTGTGACGAAGTTTATGCAGCGTTTTTTAGTATGCCAACGTTGTAACCATGTTTTAAAGGTAAGGATTTTGATTTGGCCTATTTTGAAGGTCATATTTAAGCTGTTGCAACGGACATATCACGCGTGAGGGAGCCTATTTAGTGTTTTTTTTTACATTTGGTTCAAATAGGGGGATTGGACTATGCACTATTTGAACTAAGTAATCGAAAACTTTAATTTGTAATCGAAAACCTTAACGAATGCTCGTTTTGGGTGCTGGTGTATTTTTTTGAGAGCCTATTCACTGCAATTTAAGAGCTGGAAAAGATCATGCGGGTCGAACCGATTCGCTAAAAACAATGCAAAGAAGTGAGTAATTTTGCTGTTTTTGAAAAGCATCCAAGATCAACCATTCTTTAAATGGATTTCTTTTTCTTGAATAAAAATACTTGAATATTTGCCTTTGATATTTTAATGGGAGCAGTATAAAATTATCTCTGGTTTGCGACCCAATTCATTGTTTTCCTGTTGGGATCAATGTCTAACTGACACTGAGGCTTTATGTTGATTGAATAATGATGTTGGTAGTAACTCATGCTACTATATTGGACAATACATCCATTTTTCTATATCTTCTTTGTCATGGTCATTCACTTCCACTACCCCTGCAAAACCGGCCGTTCAGTTCGGAACATACATAAATTCTTATAAAATTCCTCACTAAAGTAAAATCTCATCCGGACGAAAATAAAAATTATCATAAATTTAAAACAAAACTGCCAAACCCAACCGAGCCGGAGAGGAATTATGATCCGACCGAAATTCTGATGTCGAACCCAAACTGGTTCTCGCTCACCGTACGACCGTACGGCTAATTGCCGGTCCATTCCGATGGGTTCTACCACGACCACGCCGACCATGTGTTAATTAATTGGTCGCTGCACCATTAAACCGTCATCGGGTGGGGTTTTCGCTCTCTTTCTCTCACTCCCTCTCGTTTTCGCGGATAGGATGCATTACATAGTTTTGACGGTACGCATGCGGTAAGATGCGGCCAATTTATTCGCTTCGATGAGGAAACGGATGACGATTCCGTTAATGAATCAATCCCGGCACATCCCGGCGACGAGTGTAATGTTTCGTCGAACTCGACGCACCTCGAAATTGGGACCTTTCGGTCGGGGATCTCCATCTAGTAATGATGCTGCACCGAGCAAACCGATGGCTCATTGCGTTTTGCTCATTTATGTATTAATTATAACCCACCCCTCGGGCGGGTGGGTGGCTCCAACACATCCTGTTGACCTAAAATTAAGCCCAAACGGCTGGTGCCGGCACCGTTTTTCCGTTTGCCACCACCACCAACTGGGTCTCCTCACCCTGTCAGCTTAGCTAATTGTGGCAAACTTCTGCCGCAATCGGGCACACTTCGGGGGTCGGGCCTACCTGAAGCGTTTCCAAGCGTGGGGTTAATTAAAATTCAAAATTATTCATGAAAACAAACCGACGTGAGCGCCGCTGAAACAAAGAAAAACAAACGATAGAAAGCAACAACAACAAAAAAAAAACACGCTTCGCGTCCTAAAACCGGTGAGCGGTCGGTTGGAACTGCGAGATCGTGGGAAATCCGACCCAAGGCGGTCGGTAACGCAAAGCAACGAAAATATGCTTCATAATTTATTGGCCGATGGTGTGAGAGAGATTCGTTCCGCCGGTATTCGCGATCGGGGTGACATCCCGGTGGACAAAAATCAGCGTCCGAAAGCGAAACCCAAAAAAATAATCACAAAAACCAACGAAGAACAACTTGCGGAACCGAAGGGAGTTTTGGCATCTTCTTTGAATTGGAACGTTGAAGCTTCAACCACCTCCAAGCGCAATGGCCCGAAATCGGACCGAGCTCGGTAGCTTATCGTGGCTATAAATCGTCAATTTTCGAATCCACACCTTCGGGTGAAACAACGGAACGAATCGAACCGAAATGCGTCACCGAAGAAAGATTTATCAAACTCTTTTTTTATACGAGCACGGTGATGCAATGAAGCCATCGCTATGGGCCTTTAAGCAGGATTAGATTTTTTGTTTGTTTGCAAATGGGCGAATAAAAATTAGCAAATAAACATAATTTATTGCGATCGGAAAGCTGCTGCTGACAAATCGGAACGCGGCGGAATGTTGTAGGATTTTATGTTGTGGTTTTCACGTAGCGCAATTGTTCGGATGCGTGGACGCTAGCGGGGACACTAGTAAAAGTTTTCGTTTCTTAGTAATGTATTGGCATGTGCACACCTCGGCGGTCGCAGGAAAAAAGAGAGTGATCGATCCGCTGATCGATTGCACGTAGCGTTAAGAATCACTAAGGACAAGAGAGAGAGAGAGAGAGAGAGAGAGAGAGAGAGAGAGAGAGAGAGAGAGAGAGAGAGAGAGAGAGAGAGAGAGAGAGAGAGAGAGAGAGAGAGAGAGAGAGTTCACTTAGAGTCTGTGCCCACGCATTCTCCCTGGTGACGTTTATGATAAGCACACGTGCTTATCATGACATATTTGCCACGAAGGCCTATTCGTTACAAGGGGTTTTCGACTAGTAATCGCCGGTTAGTTGTTAATACCGTTCATTTCGACAACCACATTGATTTCACCTAAAAAAAAGCCTTATTAACATGCCCCATTGGAAAGGTCATCCAACCTTCGTCTCCCGCACGCAATTGCATTACAAAGAAGCGCTAACGCTGATGACTCTCAATCGCAAACCGCCGCCGTATATGCAAATGAGCCGAACCTCCAAACATTCCGCATTCAATTATCGATTTCTTGCGCTTTGTTAACGTCGAACGATCATCAACCCGACGCCATGCTGGGCCCTGCCGTGCGGAAGGGCACGGAGATCAAGATAATCGGCCCTCCCAAAAAAAAAAAAAAAAACTGTGTATTCTCGTCGCCAGCAAACCGCTGGTGGCATACGCGAGATGGTGGGAAGATGAGGTAGAGAACTACACAAGAGAAGACAAGCGGTACAGGCACGCAGCGGAAACAGATACTCCGTACCGAAATAAATCACACTTTTATTCATACGAAATCTTCCTGGAAGTGGAAGGAGTTGATGGTTATGAATAAAAATTCATTTTATATTGTTCTCCGGCACTCTTAGCTGCGGTGCTTCGCTTGGGATTCAATTTACCCGAAATAGGAGCTACCAGAAGCGCGCTCATACACGCATCCCACGTCTCGTGGTTAGACAATAATTTGCATCTTTTCGGTGGTCGGCTTACGGACGACAGTGACTGATTTTGAAAATTAATAAAAAGACAGATGGCTGTTCGCGATAATGATTCCGAATGCGACCGTTTGGAGCGCGCGCCTGGTTGCCAGGCAACGGACAGGGTGATGTCAGCAGAGCTTCTCGCCCAACGCTCCGTTTGTCGGTCCAAGCAGGCAACGTCTTTTTCGGAGATTTGGACTGTTTTATCTGGTCTGGAGAGTCTGGTTAAGTAAGATGTAGGACGGCGTCGGGGGCAGGTCGAGCCGAGCCGAGGGGCATCTTGATCGGTGCTACAACTCGATCAGTCTTATTGGCCTGTCACCCGTTCAGCTCAGCCATCGTCTTCCCCAGCGTCGAAACGGAGAATCAAACCCGTCCGGAACGGCGCAGCGGGCGATACACGCCGGCTACCATTTTGATTGATACACGAAGCTTTTCTCGAGCGCACGGAACAACTTACATTCTCGCAGGCCGCCTTACACGAACCCTGAACCTCGGCGCAGCATCGGAACACATCTGCGGACAGGGAGAAGAAAAGAAAGATTAGACACACCGTCGTATCGGAGAGCGCTTCAGCAGGTTTCGTGCCACGATAAAGCGACATGACAGGCGCAAGATGTGCGGATAATGAATTGAAACACGGCGGTGGAGATAGCAGCTACAACGATGCACCAGGCTTGCGTGCGTGGGCACGCTTGGGATCGATCGCGTTGGAAGGGAAATTTATTATGCAAATCGTTATGCCCTGCCCAACGCGTATCACGCTGTGCCAACGCTGAATCAATTACCGCGATTTGGCCGGTAGGTGAGCGGCCAAGTGGTGGGTAAAGTGAAACACCGACGATGCCAGCATCATCCGTCCCTGGTGCACTTCTTTCGCGAGAGATCGCGAAGGATTTGCAAATTATGAGCGGTCTTTTATCCGGCTCAACTTTCGAAAGGGAGCAGGGTTTTGCCTTTGCTAGAATCTTTGGAGAGCTTCCAAAGTCAAGCAAAGTCCAAACAAAGTTTTGCGATATTTTAAATATCTCACCAGTCTGGGTGGCAAAAATGGTGCGCTCGGTACTTATCCCACTTTCTTTGCCTTGTTTTGGCGTGCCTTTGGCGCCTTTTCGGACCATCATGAGATAAGGAGATAAGGCGCACAAAAAAGGCAACTGACGCACTTAAAAGTTGATGCTCTGTATATCGTCTCCTATTACCAGGATAAGACCCTCTGTGTTTCGTTCGCGCGTAATCGTTTTGGTCGTAGCAAGTTTGTGTTACTCAACAGATATCGCAAACATGCTTGTTCATAGCACGATTTAGCACAACGGTCTAGCATTTTCACCGTAAGAAGGTTCCCTAGGGCAGAGCTGTGTATGTGGATGAAAAACAAACAACAGCGACAAGTGGAGTAGTAATACGGCAGCAAAGTGTACCGGGAAATCTCACCGGATACTTAATTGTTGTTTCATTTTAGTGCTACTTCCAACGAACGCAATCGGTCCCATTCTTGGAACGAGCTAATAAGGATGATTATAATTCATTAGCAAGCAACAAGCATACTTTACCGTGTTTGTTTTCGTTTTTTGTTCTTCGTGAGCAGCTCCTAGTAGAGCGAATGTTGAGCAAAATCGCGTGGAAAAATGAGTCAGCAAAAAATAAAAACACGCAACACACTGTCAAACTATGGCACAGGGTGAAGGAACGCCGCCATCACGTCAAATAGTCGTAACCGCAAAAACGCGTATCTAATTTTAGTTCTTCGCCCTCCGTCAGTTCGCATCACCGTTCATCATCTATCATCCTGGGCAAATCTTCACCGTATGCTTCCCAGCCCTGCAGCTTCATCCTCGGCTAAGGCATACAAAGACGCGCCTCGCGAGACGCGACAGGGAGACAAACCGTGAGGGGCGGCGGTATAGAAATGTGTCCCCAATTCGGGCCCGAGACACTGCACACCGTACGAGTGTTCTCACCTACATCGAGTGCCGCACCGATTTCCATCAAGGAAAGTGCGAAAATAATGTGCCGACGCGGCGGGGATGATGGTTTGTTTTGCTTTCAAACAACACTCAGACGTCAGACGGTTTTTTTTTCAACTTGGATCACAAGAAGACGTTTCGCGCGTTGCATGGCATGCAGCAGCATCGGAGAAGGCGTTGTTTTCTTGTGACAGATGGGAATGTGCCGGAGATAAAAATGAAAGTGTAATATTCAAAGGTTTCGGGTGATTTAGGGAAGTTTCACACACATCCATCTATATCCGGATCTTGGAACATCTGGAAGCAGAATGGTGGAAATGATCAAACGCGTCTGGGCGACTGTTTTTCCAGACTAAACCGCTTCTTCAAAGAACTAGTCTGTAGAGGCACCGCGATGCAGCTCCAACCATACAAAAACGCATCATCGACTCGACTACAGTTCGTGCACACTGTTACATCAACAGGGGCTGGTGCATGCTTTCTTTACTTTCTTTTGCGGACCCACGATAAGAGGCTCCGTTTGTAAGCAAACGTGAGGTTTATTCGGGTCTTGCCTTTTGTATGAGCATGGCCGTGGGGTCAAGTATATAAGCACCCCGTCGGCTGTCAGCAAGGTATCATAACACCGTAGCGTAACGCAACGATATGAAGCAGTTCAAGTGTGTGCTCTGGCTGGCCGTTGTGGCGCTCCAGTTGGCGTTCGGCCAATGCGACACCAAGGGTGTGACGGTGGTGAAGAGCTTCCTGCAGTCGGTGCACGATTGCACCGAGTACCTGCAGATCCCGAAGGAGCGTCTGATACAGTACATGTCGAACGAGTTCCCACCGGACGATGAGACCAAGTGTCTGCTGTTCTGTGTCGGTGTCGATCTTGGCTGGTGGAACAACACGTGCGGTCTGCAGGTGCCATCGATCGTGAGCTTCTTCCAGCCTGTCCAGGGCGATAAGCATTACGAGAAGCGCACCAAGGAGTGTCTGCAGCGCCGGGTCGGTGCGATCGAGTCCCCGAACAGCTGCTGCCAGGCGTACGAAACGTTCCAGTGTTACTTCCAGGAGTTCGGCAATCTCGTCACCTGCCCGCAGTACGTCCGGCTGACCAAGCTGCAGGCGACTCAGGCCGCACTCGACTGTCTCGTGGTGCTGCGCTATCCCGAGGAGCTGCTGCAGGTGTACGCACAAGGTGTGGTCGAGGATTCGCCCGAAACGCGCTGTCTGTACCATTGCATTGACCACCGGACGGGACTGTACAACGAGAACGGCATTTCGCTGGCCCACTTCTTCGTCCGTGACTCGGCGTACAACGATCTGCGCTACCTCAGCAAGGAAACGAAGGCCTGCCGGGATCGTATCCGCCAGTCGGGATGCGACAAGTGCACGGAGGTGTACACGACGCACACGGAGTGTCTGACGGGTCTGGGCGAGAACGGATATACGAGCGGTATCATCACCGAGGCGGCCAAGATTGCACTCACCAACCTGGGCGTGGGCTGTGCTCATCCAGCTCCCAAGCAGTGCAAGTGCCCTACGAAACCACCGTACACACCGACGAAGCCACCGTGCAATGTGTGCCAAGAGCCGGCAAAACCGTACCCATCGCACCCGGTCGCTAGCGTCAAGTACAGTGGCTACAAACCGTCCACGCCGCAGCCGCCCTGCAACAAGGGTCCGGTGTACAACAGGTGCCATCTGGGTTACGGTTCGCGGGGATGCCCGTGCAGCCGTTGCTCAGGACGTTCGTATTGATAAACCGGTTGGCTGGTTTTTAACTGGACGAAACGGACACAAACAGCGCTCGCAAGTTGACTATTATTCTGAAGTATTACTAGGTCGTAAGAGGTTTTTTATGAAATAAAATAAAATCAAACAAAACAGAGCAAAATAACAAAACTGAACTAAACGGCGTTGAATTTCCTATCAGAAGTTTGTTTTAAGGTAATGGGTGTGTGACCCAATGGGTGCCTTAGATTGTCTAGCAGAGATTCCTATAGAAATCCTTCTCACAGATCCTGATCCATATATCGGGTAAGTGTACAATAAATGTGCAGTTTGGAGGCTTGAGATTAATTTTATTCGTAAGATCGTTCAAGATAAGATCCAGATCCTGATGTGATCTTTGCACCCATTCTCTGTCATCCAAGATATAAAAGATTACATGGTAGTACATTGTGAATAGCATGCCTTAAATATATTCTGAAGTACAACCTGGCCCTGGATGAAATGATCGCCATACGATTCTTGTAACTTCAAGTAACCCAGGCCATTTGCAATGTTTTATGTTTTATGACAGATTTTAGTTTGACATGTTCAGTCAACAAAGCATCGTATAGCTAAATTTAAAAAAGTCGAACAAATTGCTCTACACGATTGTTGTTTTATGATTGAAAAATGTATTGGTTGTGTCGTTTAAATAAATTTTCAAACGGCGTAGACATTGCTCAACACGATTGTTGTTTTATTTTTGAAATATATATTGGTTCAACTTTAATTTTGTTAAGTTTGAATTAATGTAGTTGTAAGTTTGAACTATGTATTTTTTAAAATTATTCTTATCAAAAATATTACTAAACTAAACACTTTCTATTTTATCTATTCTTACCCTTATTTTACCTTATCCATGAACTACACTATCGTTTAGAAAATTGTTTAAACTTCTCTTATGTCAGAAAAAGATTCATTCATGCATTCCAACTTTTTCAACCACTTGTATAGAAGCAAAAACACAATACTTCTCGTATTCCCACTATCGTCTTAACGTCTTAAAGCCACTCAGTCTGCAGCATCAGGGAATTAAATTACCCAGTGATCCTAGTTAGTATGTAACGAACAAAATGTATCGAATAAACTTGCACTGAGGTACAATTTTGAAAATTTTTACTACTACTCTAGTTTTATGTTGAGTAGAATGGTACAGGCAACAAGACCAACAGAGTTTGTTTACATTTCGCCTCGGTTTGGCTTGACAGTGTGCCCAGCGAAAATAGTACGCACTATGAGATGTCAGCAATATTGCAACATGTCGACGGATTAATTGAACATGTCTACAATTTTTTGAACTTAGCCATGGGATGATGGATTTTCACGAAATAACCACTTGTCAATAAAACCTATTTTAAGCATGTTTATAGATTAATTACAATCATAAGTGAATTGTAAAAGTAGTTAGTCTAGCCTTTGTGTCGATGTTATGCCATGCATCTTCCATCAGACCATTCGAAAGTCACGTGTAGGAAGATCGTTTGTAAAACATACGCTGGAAAGAAAATGAAACGCATTGCACACGGTGTAAACTTGGCTAAAAGTTGTACCTTTTTCTTTTCGTTGGCGCGTCCATCCGACCCAACATCCACCGGAAGGCCTTGAACGTTTTATCTTAGCTTGTTTTAAAATTTTCTAAAGCTACCCTTCTTATCTCATCGCGCTTTCCCACAGTGGTTATCACGTAAACGCTTTCACTTCTGTGGTTTCACCTGCGCGCAGCATGGATCGTGATGTGGGCGCCGGGTTGCACCGTAAACATGATAGTAACGCCACGATAGCAACACCATCGAACGTAGCCACTAGTGCATGTTTTCGCAAACATCCTTCAGTTACGTGTAGGAGCAGCTGTACGTTGGGTAGGTTTTTGTTTTTAAATCCTAGCGCGTAGATGAACCAACGGTCCGGTGTCGTCATACACGGTGTCCCACACTAAAAACGCATTACGTGCCACAGGGTGGCGTACGGGGTGGCTTGGACCCGGGCGCCTGCAGCGTTGAGATGTGAACCCGTCGGACGTATATAACGTGTTTATCGCGTCGAGCGGTACCACATACAACGTGAGAACTTCCTTCGGGACCGGTGGGCTCCGGTTTTCAATTGCGCTGTGCCGCTCGTAGCGAGAATAAATTCACCAACCAACAAACGATGCAGTTGGTGTGCGGTGGTGTCCTGTTGACGCTGCTTGTGTCCTTAACACTCGTACACGCCAATGACACGAAGGGAGTGACGATCGAGAAGAGCTTCCTGCAGTCGGTGCACGATTGCGCGGAGTATCTGCGGGTGCCACGGCAACGGTTGGTCCAGTACCTGGCGTACGAGTTCCCTCCGGACGAGGAAACCAAGTGTTTGATCTACTGCGTCGGAACGGATCTGCGCTGGTGGAACAACACCTGTGGTTTGCAGATACCGGCGATCGTGAACTTCTTCCAGCCGGTGCTGGGTGACAGGCAGTACGAGAAGCGGACGCGCGAGTGTCTCGAGCGAAACGTCCACTCGGGCAAAACGCTCAACAACTGCTGCAAGGCGTACGAAACGTTCCAGTGTTACTTCCAGGAGTTCGGCAATCTCGTCACCTGCCCGCAGTATGTGCCAGCCACGAAGCTGCAGGCGACGCAGGCCGCCTTGGATTGTTTAAATATTCTCCGGGTTCCTACGGATCTGCTGGAGTGCTACAGTAGAGGGGAGCTTCCGGATGTGACGGAAACGCGATGCCTCTACCACTGCATCGATCACCGGACCGGGCTGTACACGTCCGAAAGTGGCATCCATCTGTCGCGGTTCTACGTGCGCGATCTAGCCGTGAATGATCTGCGGTACCTGAGCAAGGAGACGAAGACCTGCCGGAATCGTATCCGCCAGTCGGGATGTGACACGTGCTCGGAAGTTTACAAAACCCACCAGGACTGCCTGACCGGTCTCGGTGTGGATGGATACACCAGCGGGATTATCACCGAGGCGGCCCGCATAGCTCTTGCCAATCTCGGAGTTTGCTGTGAGACGCCGGTACGGCCTGAACCAGCCACGGAGGTTGGAATCAGTTACGCCTCCTACCAACCGAAGCATTTCGTTAGTCCGTGCAAAACGTGCGAAACTATCGATCCGCGGTTGGATGCCCCACCGGTTGTCGCCTTGCCAACGGCATCACCGCCACGAATGTACGGACACCGAAAGGCGTGTTCGTCGTGTGGATCCGTACCGAGCGTTGAGCCTGTGGTGAAGTACAACTACAACGGCTTCAAGCCGGCACCGTTCGTTAAGCACGTGGAACATCCGCCATCTAGACGACCACAGTTGGTGTACTTCCCGGCACCACCACCGCCTCCACCGGTTGCAGTAGAACCATGCTCTTGCTGTTCAACACCCGAAGTTAGCAAGACGACGGCATTCTCTACCTTCTCAGCACGGCCGCACGGTCCGTATCCGTCGAGCCGGAGTTGCAGGGCGGAATACTTCAGTACAGGGAAAAGTTCCTAGGTGTAGTGCGTTTGTTTGTTTTGTTCCGGTTAGGAACGTGTTAATAAATTATTAACTTCACGATGGAGCAGTAGAAGCTGTTAGTGGAGGGAGACCATTTGTACTAGAGATCAGAGCACTTCGAACATTTGTTTTCTTTGAAAGAGAGTGTAAATATCACTGTTTTTAATGTCACACGCGTCGTGCTGTTTACGCACATTTGAGACGATCGAACTCGTAACAAACTGAACAACACATTACTCAGCGCCTATTCAGCATAAATACCATCGTGGGGCATCTGTCATTTAAAACAGTATGAAAAAACGCAGTGTACTGGTGTGGATGACACAGTTTGTTTGTAAAACAAAAGTAACGCAGCGCTGGAAAAGCGTTTTATAACCGAATGTTACGTTCTTAGGGGACCGAAATGTTTGCAAAACAATTGTTTCGGTTTAGTAAACTAAGGTATGTATTGCGCAATGGAAACGAAAAAAAATCTTCAATTCAAGCTTTCATAACTTAGCGTCTAGCATTTGTTTTTTTTTATTAACCGATAAAACAATAAATAACTAACGATAGTAGTGATAACAAATGCATCCTAGCGTCTAGAAGAAGAACTTCCCGAACGGTGTGCTTGATTTCATGCATTTGCAGCATGATAGTCGACCGGAGGGAGCCAAAAACATATTGCCACATTTCTGGCAGTTCATTTCTTTGTAGTTGAACACTTTTGTTGTCGTTTCGAGTGTCGTCGTTGTTGTCGTTGAGGGCACGGTCGTTGTCGCCTCCGTCGTCGTCGTAGTCGTCGTCGTCGTCGTCGTCGGACAAGTCTTCGTCGTTGCTTCGACGTGTGCATCACAATGGACCAGCTTCGCGGCTGCTGCCCGAAGAACTCTCTCTTCATAAAAGGGTCGGCCGAGTTGAGCGAGAACGTCTCTGTAGGCCAGATACGCCTCCGTACACTGGTCGCCCATGGAGGCGTGCAGTTCCCGCAGCTTGGCAAGCGTGTCCGCCGCGAGGTAACGCTCGTCGGGCTGTTCGTAGTCCCGCGCATACAATCGATTCACGTCAAACCCACCCTCCACGTGGTAGACACCCGTCCGCAGGAAGAAACACCTCAGCAGACACCTGGTTTCGGGTGCATCCGGGAAGCTTCCCTTGCCGTAGGCACGCAGCATCGGCTGCGGTATCTGCAGCACATCCATACAGTCCCGGGCGGCACGGACATCGCGCGATTCATCCTCGGGAATGAATTGCGCGCACGGTACCAGATTGCCGTAGTGCAGCAGATAGCACAGGAAGCTTTCGTACGCCAGGCAGCAACAGTCACTGGCATCATGGCGGATCAGCGCTTGCTGCAGACAGACCGCCGTACGATTCGTGTACTCCACGTCAACCGGATCCGGCTGGAAGAAGCGCGCCATCACGGCCGACTGCACACCGGTCGTGTCGTTCCACCAGCGCAGATTGAGACCCACGCACCGCAGCAGACACTTCGTTTCCGGATCGTCCGGGAAGCAGTTGGCGGCGTACTCGGCGTACCGGTAGCCAGGCACTTGCAGGTACTCCATGCAGTCGTGCAGCGCCTGGGAGAAGCTTTTCGTGAGCGCTAGGTGTGGCGTGTCCACCGAACAGTCGCATCCGGCCACGAACAGCGCAGCGATCGTCGTCGCCCCGAGCAACGCGGAGATCATGATATCGCGGGAAGAAATTATGAGAAATTACCAATAATTGTAGCCGATGTTCTCGCTTGCACCACGAGATCAGCACGCGAATGGGGGACGAGTGGACAGGTGGACCCGTGGGACGCCGTGACGGTGTTTATAACTTAAGTACCTGCTTACGCCTCGGGCTGAACTACACTGATACAGTCGCAATGAATATGGATGAGCTTTTATAGCGTCCCCGCACCACTTCCTGGACACCACCTGCAAATCGCGCCAACCACCGTCTCGCCTCGCGCCGGACCGGGTGCATACACACGTGGGGGCTTGTGGGCCCTATCGACACACACACACACACAAACACGGGTGCGTCGCTCCAGGCCCAACCGAAGCACGGCATTGCTCTGTTGTTTCCAAACTGCACGTGCAGTGCTTGTGTGACGCAATCGACGCTGCAATAGACGGATCATCCCGAGGTCAGTCGCGTAGAGTGCCCCTTTTTGGGGTGTACTATTTCTTACGTCAACTGCAAGACGACACAAACGTCGGTTTATCGGGTGCACGCAGCTCAAAAAGGTTCGCCACACCGGCCACAGTATGCGTTTGATCGGCGTACAATGCAAACAACACGATTAAGTCAGACGAATCTCACCAGAAGGGTGGCAAAAAACAGCCAAACGGTGTTTACTATGGTTTTGTTTGGAACGGTCACACACAAACATGGGCTGCCGAATCGTGCTCGCATGAACTGAACTCCTTTCGCCGATGGGGATCGTTTTTCTTCTTCTAACAGTTTAATCGACTCGCGAAAAATGTCAACACATTTCCGAACTATATATGTTTGTTTTATTTTTTTTTCAAGGAAATTCCTGTCCACGCTGAGGGTGGGGAAAAAAGCGGTTTCGATTACAAAGCGGAAGCATCGCATCTTGTTCGCAAGCGCATTGCGCGTAAATGAAATTTTAACACGCCCTCCGATTCGCTTTCGGTTATTTTTCATACCCATAAGGGTAGAGAGAGAGAGCAAAACAAAAAAAAAACATCGGATCGTAATTCATACCAATTAAGTGTTGTTTTTTCTTTGTACTCTCGCCTGATTTTTTCATATCTGGCCCTGCTTGCTTTAACAACTTTATCGCATCGTCGCACCGTCCGATTGCTAATGAAAACCCCTGCGAGGTACGAACATCCCGGTTCATTTGCCGTCGAGCGAGCGCACCGTGCAGGTAATTGTAGTAACGAAAAATGAACTCACAATTTTATTGCTCAAAAGTGTATTCTTTCGCCTGTTCGCAGGGAACCCCGATCGGGTTGGAGATGGCCGGTGCAGTTAATTAAATTCTCATCATAAACCAATGTCACTGTGATTATGGTTGTGCGTTGCTGTGCCTGGGGAGTGAAACCCATCCTGCCCACGGTCGATTTTGGTGTTGTTTGTGGTGTTTCGAGAACCGGGTACCTTGCCGTACCGCCGCATGCCGCAAGAGACACACGCAAAACGGCCACGCACGCTTCCCTATAATTTGCATCTCCGCCCATGGAATGATCCGGCACAGCCGACACCGCGAAGCTCACCTTCGCCTTTGCCACATCCCGCAAGCGCGGGCGCGAGGGTAACGAAAAAAAAACAACTACTCCTGCTCCTCCTTCCAGCGCCTTTTCTGCACACGAGGAGCACGCCACGCATCGCACGCACCTAATGAAGCGCTTTATTTTATTACCACTGATTGAAATCGAGCGTTAAAAAGCTGGTCACTCGACGCACCGCCCGACGACTCGCTTGCGCCCCTAATGAACCGTCATTAACTTCAGGGCAAAATAAATAACCATAAACTCTTTGCGGCCGGTCCAGCAGCCAAGCCAGCTCCAAAGCGGACTGCACTGTTGGGCCGGACGGGTCGGGAAGAATGCCCGCTGAGCTTAGCGAGGACCCCATTCTGCGATACGCACGCATGCAAAGCGTGGCGGCGAAGGGGCGTGCGTGTGACAAGACCGAAATAATTTAAGGTAAACAACGTCTGGCAAGGGCTTGAAATGTGCGCTGTTTTCGGGGAAAGGGTACAAACACAAAAAAAGTGCCGAAATATGTGATTTGAGCGTAAATAATGCGTTCGGTGTTGTAGATTGTCTACTGGCGGCAGTTGCAGTGCAGCTTTTGAAATCGTCTCCCTAAAGTATGCAAGCTTGAGCAGAAAAGTATTATCTAGCGACCATTATCAATTTTATCTCTTACCACAATTTTTAAGTGTAAGTTATCAAATTGAACTTTGTAGCACTTTTTGTTCTTCTTCTCTTTGGCGTAACGACCGAAGCGATACCTGCCGTTTTACCGGCTTACTAGACCGATTTTACCACCATAGGCTGATTAGTCACTTCTCACTCGGGGGAGACGGTCCGAATGTGATCATGGTACCGATCCTGCCGTATGAAAGATCGGCACCGCTACCACTACACCACTGGTCCGAATCAGTTCTTTATCAGTATCAGTTTGATATAAGTTGCATGTTGGAATCAAGAAAAATCAGGATCAAGATTTGATTGTTTGCATACTTTAAGGCTGATGAATCAAAATTAAATCAGTAGTTATGGAGTGCATAAAAGGGTTATTTGTGTTTATGCACTACCTTAATGAACTAGTTTTTCTTAATTAACTAAGAATATAATAACAGTGCTTCATTGTTATTATGCTTACAGCTGACACCAGAATTAACAATGCACAAAAGGCTATATTTTTCACAAACTCAAAGCCATCTCTATGGGGTCGTTTTTATGGCTCATTCCACCAAAACAAAATCTGCGTTGTCTCCCTGTATGGAAACCGTTCCATTTGTCACGCTTCCCAGCGTGGTTCTTCAACCAGCGTGCGTGATCATATTTTCGCTCCGCATACACACACACACTCAAGAAAACATTAATTTATTACACATGTTTAAACCGTTCCAATGCCGTGGGCCAATGCCCACGGTGCTCGCTGGATGGATGGATTGAGGGACGTAAATTTCTGCGTAACAAACACATCTTCGCGCATGAAGGAGTTTGTCACACATCCCGCCGATCGTTTAGTTCACACACGAAGTGTCACCACGAGGGAGGGTGGAGAAATTGATACGAAAGGGGGGAAAAAAAACCATGAACCATGAATGTGCGAAACACACCGGGCAAGATCAAGTCTCCTGGCCGCGCGTCGTCTAAACCGACACGTGGTAAAAGCGAGAAGAAAGAGAGCATAAAACCCACACCAACCACCACCGGTCGCCGGGTTTTGTGGTTTGGGATTTATTTTTGTGAAGCACACAAAAATAATTTATGACCCTGGCGGAACCGTGCGCCGTTTGTGGGTTTTTATCGACGCGCGCTGCTCACCCAAGGCCCTCAACTCCAGGTTGGCAAAGGGGAGCGGGTGGCGGGTTGGGGAGAAGCCGGGATACTGTTCTTGCAGTTGACGGGATTCTCTCGCAGTTCGAGCGCGCTGTCTCTCCTGTCCCACTGGCAACGGCGTGCGAAGGGTCGAAAGGGAAAATCGTCGAAAATAAATCGTCTGTCAAATGTGGTCGGGCGTCGGGCCGGTTGTGCGTGCATTTCGGGTGATCGCGGAGGGGGATTAACTTCGCGCAAAACTTCCCGAACTCGACTGCACCGGACCTGAATCAGCATAACCGCTAACGTTCGCCACAATGTTCACCGGCGCGTGTGGCGCGAGGAGGGGCCAATGCAATTGCAGCCGGCATGATCGGATCGGACATGGGCATTTCTACCGCGTGTGAGGTGTGAGCAGACGGACATTCAACGTGACAGCTATAAATGGGCGATTGGATAAGATCGTTTGAAAACCTGCGTGCCTACCATCCCCTCCCGCACGGTGTGCCATATGTTTTTGGCTTAGCCTTCTTTAAGCGGGATCTTTGTGAGTGGCATTTATTTTACTGCAACGAGACAATGCTGAAACGGGTTCCCCTTTCGAGGAAGCGTCTGGATGGTTCTCTTCCGCCGTCGTTTGGTAGGATAACTAAGTGTTTATTTGTAGAGGTGGACGGTGTTTTGCTTGGCAAACTAATGGCGAGCTGCTTAGCGCACCACTGATAAATTGCCTTCCCCGGGTTGGAACTGTTTCTTTTCTAACCTAATGGAATGAACCATGAGGAAATAAAAATGTCACATAAACAGGGAAATAAACGAAGTAAATAACATATAAAAGGTAAGCAATTTGCATAGATTTTGGAGTCGTTTTAAAAAGCAGATAGTTTCGATATTATTTATTCCCGGCCATCAGAGGGCAGATCTACTGCCCAAAAAAATGAATTAAAGGCACATTTTATCTCATTCTTAGAATATCTTCGTTTTCCACAACTTCGAAGTTCTCGATCACTTCGAAGATTTCACTGCGGCCTTGGTTCGGTGGGCTCCGAGTAGATCGTGCGTTAACACGAACGATATCTCCGATTATTTCGAAGCATTTCGCTCTGGTTGCACAGCTGCAGCTATCTCTTATGGTACTGAGCAGAATTCGAAGCCACAAGACCTTTCTTGGTGTGGACAAAACCGATATGATCGGCAGACAAACGGGTACTTCTATTCGAGACATTTTAGTCTGCAGAGACCTTAAGTTTATGGAGGTTATTTACTACTTTGCCATATACAACGGGCTTATCGTGTAATCCCTACTCCTTTCCGTTCTTCCTCATTTGTTTTGAGTGTGTGATCCTTGTCTTTATGTGATAATGCCCAGTTCGACAGTTTTACAAGAGGATTACCGTTTGGCGATGACAAAATCGTCGTATATTTGGTTATGTGTTTTATTTTTTTTGGCATTTGTTTTTTTTTGTCGTCTGTTAGTCCACAGCTTTTTATATTCAAAGAACTGGACGAATCACAGAACTGATCGAATAACCCAAAGAACGATGGATTATAGCCACAAACGATGTGCCATCCAACCCTCAACTTCCACACCATAAGACAATAGCGATGAGACAGCACCAAAATACTGAATTACAAACTAACCATACAACCGAGTAGGTTCGAAATAAGGCCAATATACAGGGAGCAAATTCGCTAAGAGAAAAAATGTTCGTCACTGCAATTGGGCGCTGACAATACTGCTATATCAGCCATTAATACCGTCAAATAAACAAAACAGCTGGTAATATTAACTTCAACAGTTAATAAATTCAATGTTGCAATCGTTAGTTTTCATTATTTTTCAATTATCACACTCAAAAGTGTGAGCAAATGCATTACCAACGGCTGAGCGTTTATATCTTGGCTTGTTCTGTGGACGTAAATAAAAAAATATACGTCAGTCTTAAAGCAGTCACTCATTCTTATAATACCGCACACTTTTCTTTTACCCTTCGCCTTGCCACAAGCATAGAGATGAAAGTAAATTGAAATGAACATTTAACTTCCTGCTGTCGGACGGCGTTTTATTGCATGTGTCATGCGTGCGCTAGGCTCCTCGCGTTTGCCTCCCGGGCCACGCTCACGGTCGTGGGAGGATGGAGAAAAATAAACCCTAACCAATGCTGAAAACAGTCTCGCAAGGAGCAATTCCAATTATGATTTCATATTAATTCGTATTGCTGCTGCGCTCCCGAAGAGGAGCAAGCATGGGAGCTGGAGGAGGAATGTAACGCTTCGAGCTGTCCGGTTGCACCGGTTGTCAGTCAGAGTCGCTCCGTGTCGGTACCGTTCGCCTCGGCGGTCAATTCAATCCCAAGATAAAGTCGCCGATCCGGTGCCGTGGGCTCTGTTTGGTTCGTTTAGCGACCAGGCCAAAGCCGAAGCAATATTGTATTGTTTTCATGGAGGAAAAAATGAAATCATTTCAAAACGTTTTTAAAACGTTTCATCGAGCTAGCGCAAACTTCATCCAGGAATCGTCTCTCCTCTGCTATCTCAACAGAAAAAAAACCACCAACTCCTTGCAAATATTGCTTCCTCACCGTTTCCCCTCTGACAGCTTAATTAAAGCCTCACAAGCAGAGCTTGAAGGCAGCGCTGTAAAAGGCTTCACCTGGCAGAGTGCAAAACCGAACCGAGAGACAGTAACGTTTTGTAGCACACTTCAATGAATGAACCGGCCGCGAGATAATGCTTCGTTTCTTTTTTTAAGTTTTGGATGAATGGTAAATAACATTTTATGTGGCATCCATTTAAGCCCGACGGACGGGCACGGTATCAAAAAAAACACAAAAAACCATACCCACATTCGCATCGAAGCCTCACGCCCACCAGTGACGCGTGTGCCATTTTACGAGCGTGCAGCGCGAATCACTTTGAATCGAACAATCATCGAATGGCCGGCAATCCGGCCGTATCGACGGCAAAACCCCTACCCGTTTCGGGGCAAACGGAAATAAACTTGTTCCTGAAATGTGCCCACGAAGGCGGTAGGCGACATTTAAGCGATGTTAAATGATGTCCGCAAGAGGGTAGTGCTAAGACATTAAACAGCGCGGACACACACACAGTCCGGGTTCCATAAGAATGACCACCTCAATTCCGGTAGCAAGCAAACTGGTCAAAGGCTGAACGAGTTCTCGTGATGGATTTTTTTATTGTGCCGTTGTGCTAGCAACCGCAGCATAGCGTGTCGTCCTGTCAGGAGCGCCTTTTTTTTTTACTTTACCGACGCCGTGTCGTGTTGAAAGCCAGATATTCCTGTTTGACAAATAGGCCTGTTTGCTCCGCCATTCCGGAGTTCGGGTGCAGCACTTGTCGTTCGCTGGGAGGCCGCGGGTTTGCAAAAACGAGCACGACAAGTTTCGGTCGCGCTGCGTGCTGCAGACGAATAAATTAGCATTCCCCTGGACGGCTGCGCGAGGGAGCGTGCATCGAAAGCAGTCCGCTGGTAGAGTGGTGCAATCAGAGGTGTTGTTTGATAGTGTATGCTAAACTGCGCGGCTTCGCCCTAAGTAGACAAGCCAATGATGGCGATGATGAAGATACATTTAGATGCTGATTTTGATCGTGACATGGCGTTTGAAGTAACGATCTGATGGAGAAATAATTCCAGGTGATGCCTTTAGCGATATGTGTGATTTGTGATTTATTTTTAGCGATTTATGTGCCAACAGATAAAAGCATAAACATAATGTTCGAAACACGACGAGAAATAAATAGTACTAACACTTAATTCAATACTTTTCTGACAGCTGTCGTTAAAATCCTAAAAAATGACATTCTACTAAACGTCACAAACGATGTTGTTTACAAACAAGCAGCAATGTCAAGCTAACTTGAGGGGATCGGCCACCATCGCTATATCAACGGTCGAGCTACCATCTATTAAAAAAAAAAAACGCGGTTCGGCCAAGCACGTGCGGAAAAAAAATGTCTGAGCTTAATCACAACAAATCGAACCGAATATTTAACACACGGTCCGCTACAAAGAAGGTATATTACATTTTTGATATCAGCTTCGTTTCTAGGAATATTTGGCTACAAGGATGTGATTCAGAGCTAAACACGTGTAGAACTCGTCACAGCTTTGTTGTATGTTTAAACTTGCGTTCAAATTACCAGCTTAATAATCTTAATAATGTTTTGTTTCTTTTTCATCATCGTTTGCTACGAAATCGTCTCTTTTTAAATCGATCTTCGACTCAACCATCGGATGAAAGCAAAACAAAAACACACGCATTTAAATCCATGCCCAAAGAGCCGTCGGAACGCTGCCCATCAACGCGCCGACATTTCCTGAGCCGGACGTCCCAGCACGCGATAACCTTTTCCCTGAAACCCTCCCCCGTCCCTCCTGAATGGACGTTCAATGCGAAATCAAGACAAGACCTCCTCGGATCGGACGGGCTTCGTCAGGCTGATAAGCATTCCTAGGCGCGATCCGCGCGAACCGTCGATAGGAATATGAATGGCTTATTAATGGTAAATCTCGTCCGGCCACTCGCTCGTCCGGCGTGGAACCGGTCGGGAAGGGGCGAAGGGTAAGGGTGTACGAAGGAGAAATGTTTCACTCCGCACTCCAGAAATGGGAGTGGCGGGAGGGGGGTATCCACAGCAACAGGTCCCTTGGGTGGTGGAAATTAGATAATCTTACGTGACTGTGTTCCCCGGGATGCCCGCGATTGGATTATGGCCGTTGGTCGGACGTTTAACGACCGAGAGGCACCGCTGACTCTAAATCCTTGTTTTATTCAAATTTGGACGCTTTATTAATTTATTGTTCAATCGCACGTGTCATCGTGCTATTATTCGCGCGTTCGTTATTCATTTGGTTGCAGCAGTTACGGTTAGCGTCTGCTTGTATGAGTCGAAAGATTTTGTTCTACACAACATTTGCTTTAACCTCTCAAGAAGAAAGTTGCTTAGAGGAGATTGTTTGAGTGAAGCGATTTCCAATCAGCCAATTCATGGAGGTTGTTATGATTATGATAATTGTTATCAATGTTTTTTTTTTTTAATGGTCCGCGAATGTTTCTGTGTTCAAGGGTATTGGTAGCGTTTTATGGCACACATACAAATAGGTTATCAGGTTATGAATGCACAAATAGCGAACAATAAGTGAGTTATTTAACTGTTCTATGACGGTTAAATTAAATTACTGCAAAAGTCATTATTCTTCTATATAGAATATTTAAAAAAAGTACGACCAAGTGATATGGCCTCGCAAATTCCCAATCCCCTTATTTTGGACACTCGATCATCTAATGTCTGTGTTTTGTGCATTTCAAGCGAATCTAGGTTTATTTGGTATTTATACGATTACGATTTTTTACGCAACTCGATGTAGAAATTATGTGAAGCATTTTTGCTGAAGAGGACTAGATATTCGATATTTTCGATTCGGATACATTACCTTAATGGTCTCAGCCAAAAGAAAGCATACCTTTCTATAGAATTTTGAAAATACTATAGACAGTTTTCGGTTCAGGTTAATACTGGCTATGTGGCAGAGTAAAGAAACAATCGGATACGAAACTTACACGAGCTTAAGTGTGAACAATGTAATTAATTAATTTTTTAATTCAATTTTGCCATCCGCACGACAATTTTGTCGTCCACACGACATTAAGTGGGATCAACGAACGAAGGTAGGCCTATTGCTGTTATCTTTTTATAATTAAAAACCAGCTAGAAGCACTGCTATACTGATAATGATTCCTGATAATGATTTTCACCCGAAAAAGAGATCACAAGAATCCGATAATGATTCCACAAAGATAATCGTTGATAAAAGTTGCTTGTTGGCTGTGCCACAAGTCAGTTTCGTTCCGCATTTATGCTAGCAAAGGCGTCCGTCATGCGTTCAGTGTCGATAGTGAGATTATTACTGACGGTTTGTAGTTTAATTTTGGCCGTTCAGCTCAGGTCCACAGCCGCCGAAGCGTCGGGACTCGGGTTTGAGTTGCTGTTGGCTCAACTAGAGGCGTTCGAATCAAGGATGAACGAGCGAATGGAATCGCTAAGCGAAAAGATACATTCATTGAAAGATCAGTTGAAGGAAGTTGAAAACAAACAGTCAGCTAAGCTGGAGCGAGTGTCAAAATCACTTTCCACACTTGATGGAAAATTCAACGAGTTAAAAAAAACCAGTGCGAACGATCACAGGAGCATACGTTACTGCATCACGGAGTTGGCGAGTCGAATGGGTCATCTAACTGGTGAGGAGTTATCCAAACACCTCGAGCAGTTCAAGGCAGAGCTGGCAGTCCCCAGTGTATACACCGTCAAATATAAAACTTCGTCGGCGTTTCGAGTGTCTCGTGCCAAATCGTCGAAACCCAGTTACGGAGGGAACTGGATCGTATTCCAGCACAGATTCGACGGTTCCCTCAATTTCAATCGCAGCTGGTCGGACTACGCAAATGGGTTCGGTGATCTTAGGGGCGAACACTGGCTGGGTTTGGATAAGTTACATCGCATCTTATCGTCCGAGCGACATGAGCTGCTGCTGGAGCGAGAATTCTCCTCCGGTGAAATGCGTTACTCAAAGTACGATAACTTTCAGATAGGAAGTGCAAACGAAAGATACGGGCTCAAATCCATCGGAAGCTACTCAGGAACTGGGGACGATTTTTTAAAACTTCATCTGGGAGCAAAGTTTGCCACTTATGATAAAAATGACGCTAGCAATTGTGCCTACAAATTCGCCGGCGGATGGTGGTACAATGTTGCTGGTTGCTACAGTGTGTAAGTGCTCAATAGAAATGCGGGATGATGTGCTGAGGTGAGATAGAAAATATTATTGTTTTTTTTTGCTTAAAGATATCTCAACGGCCAGCCACTGAGTACCTTAGGATACAAGGCAACGAGAATGTTGGTTCGGCCATACTCATACAACACCAGATTATAAGTGTTCAGAGACTTGCTGTCAAATTGGAAATAAATAATGTTAACGTGTTACTATTACTAAGAACTGATTGTTTGAATTTGACGTATCGACGCGTTGGGAAATCGTTGTCTGCGTTGAAAAACTGCAAAGAATATAAAGGATTTATTACAAAACTCTCCCAGCTATTAAGCCACAAACTATTTTGCATCGTCTTTGAAAGCCTGACCTGACATCATTTGGGGCTAGATATCAAGTTAGTATCAATTAGTGTCTATAAATGATAGAAAGAACACGTTTATAAATGTTAATTTCGAATCGGTTTGAGCACGAAAAACAAAGTCGTTATCGTCTGATGCAAAACCCCGAGGCCCTACCTCGCCTCTTGGCACATAATCAAGCTCGCACATTCATCAGCATCAACGTCGTCGGATCGAATCTGGACCTGGCATTAACCGGCGGCCACTCAGACGGACAGCCGGACAAGCTAATCACGAGCGCGTGCAAAGCCGCGCCGGTTAGGCAGGGGGACGCTCATTTGTCAACGAGGCTGATAAGTACATTAGGGCGCCGCACGTCACCCGAGGCCACGCTGTCGACCGGCTGTCGTCTTAGTATTTGCATATTACCACCGCACACGGTGCGTGTATCGATCGGTGTGTTTAAGATAAATGATAACTTAATGCAACCTGTTCCGGGGCTGCGCTGCACCGACGACTGTTTGTCGGTGGGCTAATCGACGGATGTATTCGCAGTACAATTTCAAGCGAATGAGGATGGGGAATCCACCAGGGAAGCCAACCGAAGCCGTCAAACGGACCCGAACTGATCCGATTGGCTGCGGTCGTAAAAATATAAATCAAACTAGGTCAATAATGAGCCACGGATCGGACCGGTCTCCATTCGCACCCATTAGTATGTAAACGATTCGTTTAAAACTATCATCCTCCGGGGGCCAGCGCTAGGATAGTATTTATTTAAAATTCTTTACGATCGTGATTTAGCATAATCATAATAAAATGGATCCTCTCGGAAGAAGAGGAGAAGATATGAGGTTTTTTTTTGTTCCGTACCGAGCCGAACCACCGAACCACGGGCCATTAAAGTTGTCACAATGAATTTATGGCTACCCTTTTTATTTTCTAACTGCCGATCATCGGTCGAACAATCGATCGGCGGTCCGGGCTGTGTGCTGTGTTTGTCGTGTGAACATTGTACGCACCGAAACGTTCCGAAACACGCACGTATGTAAATTTCGTCCACCGGAATGGGCCTTTCGAAGACGATGAAGTAACATTTTTCACGGGCGAAATGATCGTCCATTCATCTTCCGGCGACCGGCACGTAAGTTTCGACAACACGTGGACATAAGTTTTCAATTTATTGTGACGCCGTAGCGGGCGAACAGAGGACAGAAAATGGTGTTCCCCTGCGGGAGGATTATTGGGATGGTTAGCTCCGAGTTTGAAAGTATTCGCTGACAAGCGATGCAATTGGAATGATCAAATTTGTGTTACTTTCCCCTTAATAAATGAAAAACAGTCAGCAAATTTTCATTTCGAAACATCCCCCATGAGCTGAGTTATATCAGCAGGACACTAACTAAGCTTGGCGTGACACTAATAAGTATCGAGCAAAAATCGAGCAAAAATCGAGTAATCGAGCAAAAATAGCCGAAAGACAGTTTAAATTTTACACCACAATTGTCAAAAGGCGATTGGATGGGATTAGATCCGATCCCATGGAATGAATTATAATCAATAAATAGAGAGTGCTCGTCGACGCCTTTCTCCTTTTTTCTCTAATCATCAAAATAACAACGAGTCTGGTAAATATTATCACCTTCCGAATATTTGTTCCTCCGTAAACACCAGGGTTTTCGTGTTAAAAAAATACTGTATCAAAAATAGGGACTTTAAAAAAGTGCAACAACAAAATGATTAGATTCGTCTGGCTCCACGTTCGGATTATCGCAAGCTATAGAATTCGCGACGAACCATTATCATACTAATGCGCGAGAAAGCACAAGCGGAATGGAATGATAGCCCCGGTGCGTCCAATTAATTCCCGATAACGAACCGGCCGGGAATGCTTGCTGCTGCACAAAGGCGACTCCGGCCGGCTTCGGACCGGACCGTCGGCTAACATCAATCGTTTCGCTACCGCCGGTCACCGTTTGAGGTCATCTTAGCGCAAAACTTCGCCATGAAAACGGCTCTTTCAAATCTTTCAAACATACTAAATAAAACTCGTCCGACCACTCGAACGAGCGACGGCCGAAGCGGAGCGTTCAGCGCTCTGCAATAATCGATTTGTTATGCAAATTTGGCCACATTTTCAACGTCATCCGGTGAGGGCCCCATCGACCCGATCGGCGTTATCTTCCTGGAGGTGCGAAAATCGGAGCGAACTGTTGGAAGGAAATTTTGAATGGGATTTTTCTAATCAAACGTTCCCGTTTTCTCGATCCGTCCTCCTACGTGCTCTCGAACAATGTATAATTTCAATATAAATCTGAATAATATCCAATTGGTCGCGATGCCAGCCAGCTAGGCAGCACACCATTACCGTGTGCGTGTATTTTACATAAAACAATTTGCATGAAGCGTGTGGGATTGATGAAAAGAACACACACGATGAGGGTTTGCACGAAGAAAGCGAATCAGATGTTTTTTAATTCGCTTATACCTTGTTAGTTTTTCTTTCTGTCATGTGAAAGACCTGCCTTGCTTCCCACAACACAAGTTATTTAGTACAAAAAACCTTAATACTGATAACAACTGATAAAAACAAGAACTAAGCAACCTAAATTCCACGATCGTATTCTGAAGCTCGTAAGATGCTTGAAGACTTCTTCTACTTCAGCATTCGATCGTGGAATTTCGGTTGAATAGTAAAGTTAAGCTACTCTCTTATCTATTTTCGGGATGAATTGCTAACGATAATCCGTTTGTTTCCACTTCCATGAGTAAGCACTTAGCGTGCTCAGTATATGATATAATACGCCAATGGTGAAAAGAAAATAATCTAAAACATTGGCAGCTTATTTTGCACCACGAGTAGCAAAGGATATTATTTGTCCTTTTTTACACCACATCCATCATATATGTCGAATCGTGAGTGTTGCTAATCTGGGTTTGTTTATTGCTGTTGGACGTTTAGTTCAAATTTAGAGACTGGTTCAACTGGCATCGTTCGAAGCGAGGATCAATAAGCGAGCACATTCATTGGAAAATCAGTTGTAGAAAGATCGAGAAGCACATAGACCAAGCAGCAAGTACAAGCTAACAGGAAGAGCAGAGGAATATAGAAGAACACAGCCAGCTAGGCGAGAGACAGTGATAAACTTAAGCATCAGTAAATTGTAAAATCTTCTTAAATATCTGAGCGAATGCTCGGGGTAGCTGAAAAAAGTGCCAGAATCAAGCACAAGCAAATTTTAACACAAGCCTCAAGGTGTACTAACAGCGTCAGTTGTCAAAATGACAGTCTGTCAAACTGGGAAACTGACAGCACCTGATTCGAACGAATCATCGCTACACAGATTTTTTCTTCCTGTTACAACGGTTGACCAGCGCAAATCATTGTTTCTTCATATAACAAAGCATTCAAAGCACTGAAATAACCAAAAAATGTCATTTATGAACAAATGAAAAAAATAAGTTAATTAACAAGTTTTCTACAAGAAAACTTTAGCAGATTCACTTTTTCTATTCGTATTAGAAAACTGCAAATGCTGCTAAAAAGGTCGTATATTCAATGCAATACGAAATAAATATAAAGATTTTCTATGGATGAAATTTCACTCAAACGTGTTCGTGATAGTAACAAGGTTCATCAATTCATATAAAAATAATATAACAATGCAAACATTGATGTTTAAAATCATCAAACATTGATTGTTTCTTTTAATTATAATCACCAGATTTAACAACCGCCTCCCAGACGAGAGCGGCCTTTTAATGCCAGTCACCTAAACCGATTAACACCATCGGAATCGAATTACAAAAAAGGGGTAATATCGTTATAGACTCGATTTCGCGAAATTAACGAACAAGCACATAAAAGTATAGAAAGAGCCCATTCTTACCGCTCGATTCGGCACCGTTTCCGGCGGTCGGTGGGCTGCCGTCCTCTTCGCCGTTTGCTCCCGCCGGCGTTGATAATGGTGGATGTTGATTAGCATACGCCTGCAGCGCTCCTCCGCACCGAAACATCAGTAATCCGCATACAATGGCCAACCGATAACGCCAGCATATTAACATCGTTCGTGCCATCGTGCCTTGGTGGTGGCGCGATTCGTGGAACGGGCGCGTATGCACTCACCCCTTTCGCAACAGGATGCAAACAATCAAACAATCAAACACACACACAAACACTCACACGCGCGCGCACGCATGTAAGAAAAAGCACCGAAAGGATGCTCGAATACGGTACGGTTCGAACGCACGCTGGCCACTTTTAACGACGATTTAACGAACCAAAGCACGCCGCACGGCACTGGACGCACTTTTCAGCGCAGTTGCAGTTGCATTTCCCATTTGCCCACTTCTTGGCTTCCAACTGAATGTATTCAACAGCGGTGGCGTAATGGTGGCACCTCTTCCATCCTTTTCGCACACTTCACTTTTCGGATTCGTCTATGAAATTACCACGGGCACGAAACAAACTTAGCATGGCACACTATTCCATCGCAACCATCTCTCGGCGTGGCGACACACTTTCACATCATCGCGTCTTCTTTCCCGTCGCGCTGCACTTTGGTGACGGAATCGGGTCCAATCTCCTTCCCGCTTTCCGCACACGCTTTAAATACGGCCCATTTATTCACGCACGCACTTGCACCCATGCACTTTAGGTTTATAATTACCACCACCGGCGTGGCCGAAGAAGTGAGCGTTTCCCAAGGTTTCGAGCGTGAAACCGATCAGCTCAGGATGTCCTTTATCGCGGAGTTCGAAGGGGTTTATAATTTTGTTCGATTTTTTATGTTGGCGAACAGAGGCAGCGTGTAGAGAAGAGTGGGGGTTTCTGCTTTTGTGGCACTTATTGAATCTACCTAAATTTAGTTGAGAGGAATAGAGATTTTTTATCTTTGTGTAAGTTCTTCGTTTTTTAGGATTTAAAGAGATTTTAAATAATTGAATTTTTTTTATTTTTAAATAAATGAAATTCATAATTTTTAATTTAATTGAAATTTATTAATTTTAAATTAAATTTAAAAAAATATTAAAAGATTTAAACAAATTAATTACAGGGTTCGTCACCTCTCACCTCAAGTACGCGTTTTGTTTTTTTTTCAATTACACTATCGGTTTGCTTCATTTAGTTTCATTTTCATGAAAAACTTAAACAAACCACCAACATTCTTTGGAATTCCAAATAAAAAGGATGTCCTCAGAAGGACGAATTTGTTTAAATGGGAAAAAAACCTAACCAACTTACATTTGGTTGTGTTTTACTGCTTCAAGAGCTACCAGAGGCGAACGATAATTTTCACAACGTACGAAACGTACAGAACAGCACAAAAATACCCAATTCCAACTGCGACTCCCACCGGAAGCGGAAATCGGAGTGGCCGAAAATTCATCACCACGCACGAAAATATGTCACCCAAAAACGAAACGACAGTTTGTTCGCTTCTTTAACAAAAAAACGTGATCTTGTTTGTTTGTTTTTATTCTCCCGGCCGTATGTATTTCATCTGCACGAAATGTCACACACTCACTTACGCACGCGGCGACCTCGGGACAAATCTTCCAACTCGCCTCTCCCCCAGAAGACAAACTCGCGCCAGGGCAAGCAAAACCCACCCGTCTCGGCCGGCCGGCCGGACGGACGGGTTCAATTGATTAATTAATCAAGAGTGTTTCTTCGCCGGCACCGTTCGGCCGCTGGAACCATTATTGCAAAGGCGACCAAATTGTTACGCCGCCACAGTAAGGGAAGGAGAGCTTAAATTGTCACACACACGCCCCGCTGGCTTTTGGTCGGTTCGCTTACGTTGTTTATTTGTCAACATACATACTTGTCCGGAGGGAGGATTGAGGGGAGGATTTCACGTACGACGGCTGGCCACCACCACCACCATGAGGGCGCAATAAAAACGATCACCTTTCGTTTGTACTGCGCACAAAAGGCGCTTGCCGCTTTTTGAATGATGGCAAGGCGCTACCGTTTGTTGTTTTGTGGTGCAGATTCGGGTGGAACGTGCGTAAACTCACTAAATCGATGGTGAGAGGCGACCCACGCGCGCCCTTTTCGGTGGATATTCAAATTACGATGATCTTTTAACGGTGTATCTGATGTACCGGTCACCGAAACATCAATATCAGAAACGGTTTCAGCTTTACTTGTCTGTTTCAGGCGCAAACACATCTATATTATATTATTTAATAAATAACCACAAATGTAATCATTTTCTTCTCCTCCAAACAAACACGAACAAAAAACGCCACACAAACTTAGAGATTAAGAAACTACAAAAAACACAATTTACATTTTTTGGAAAAGAATAAACCCCAGCGCTCTGTTCGATGTCGCACGATCGAGGCTGCCGCGAACTGAAAGATAGGTGGGAGCAATGTGTTCGAACGATCCTCCAATAACTCCACCGAGACCTAAACTACACTCTTTCTCTCGTACTCTCACCCTCATCTCTCGCTCTCTAGAGATCAGGTGTACGATCATAATCCAGGGATCGTTACTCTTTGGTTTTCGAAGCGTCAACAGCGAATAATTTAAGTCAATAAACAATACATTTTATTGTTAACAATTAAGTCTTTTTTATAAACAATATTATACTACAACTTTATAAAATAACAAAAACCCGACGGTTTGGTTTTACGATTTTATTCAAAAGTCGGTGACTAACCCTGCACGCGAGCGACATTTTGGGGCAATCCGTGCGAAGCGCGAGAGAATGAGAAAAAAGAGAACACATTAAAAAAATGCATCTTATCGGGCTCTACATGATACTTCTCATTTTGATTAAGTTGGCAATGAATTAAGTGACAAATACAATTTTTTTATATTTTTTTAATAAAAAAATAATTAGTAGCACAAGAACAAATAAGTAAGTTAATGTTAAAGCAGCTTTCGTTGGATTCATAATGAATATATTTTAAATTCAAATACGGAAAACAAATTCAGATTTTAAAATTCGCTTCACGATTTTTCATCCTCCGCGTGACTCTGATGAGATGCATCCTTTCTGAGACATCTCTTTCTCACCAAAGTGCGCGCGTGAGTCGTCTCTCACATTTTGTGCATAATCAAATATTCTCTCTCATCGTATTATTCTCTGTGTCACAGTGACGGACAAAAAACGACAGCATACTCCAATGGGTGTCAATGCCTGAAGTTGATTTTATTGGGCAACCAAAACATTATCAGTTCGAAATGCTTATCATTAAAATATTACACACAGCAGCATGCAACTGTTATGATGCTTTTTTCCCAATGCTTCCGTTTCCCTGCAAAGGAGACGCGTCATGAAATGTGAAAAAATCATTAAATGTGGCTTCGGGGGCTAGGAAGACTTTTAAAATTAACAATGACGGTTCGCTACATCGATCTGCTAAAAAACTGCATTATAAAATGCGTCCATTAGGTTTGATAAAATGGGATGAAATTTTACCGAGCGTTTTTCTACTTTGATGGATTGGTTGATATACTTACCGGTATGGCACGATTTTCTAACAGGAGCTCTCGAATGTATTAAGTTCTAGAATGAATGAACTCTTTCGAAAGTGTAAAGCAAAGAGGATTCGTTGTTTGTGTGTGTTGTGTGTGTTTCTTCGCTTTTCTGTTTGGGTTTTTATTGAAAATCAAATGCTCCGATCTGGTTTCCATTCCGAGTTCTTCAATACATCCAGGCTTCCGGTTGTCCCATTCCGGACTTTGTTCCTCCATTGTGTGGCTTTGTATGTTTTTAAAATCACGTCTAGTTCCTAAATTGTGTGTCTTTGTATGTTTTTTTTTCTACCTCTTGCTGATTTTTGCCTCAGTTGCAATAGATTTTTATTAACATTCTGAGTAGCAATCTTTGCTGAAACGTTTCATCTTTCGGTTTTTTTTTGTATTAAGTTTGTGCCTTTTGAAATGGAAATCGGTGCAGGAAAGATAGAAGAGCCTGGAGCGTTCGAAACAAGCCGCTAGGGACATGGGTGCAGGTTAAGTTGTAAGTCGGTGCGGGAAACAAGATTTCGTCTCTTACACTACGCAGAGGACAATATTAATATTAAGAAGCGTAAGGATTATTTGCTCGTAAGCCGGCGTAATGTACGAAGGTAATTTGCACTGTTTTAATCAGACGGTAATGGAGCTTAAATTTGAGTGTTTGTATAACGTATGGCATACTTTCAGGCCGAATTTAGAACTGCGCTCCTAAATGTATGCAATCCGTTACACAACTGTTGCTCCACTAGCTCCTTTCATTAAGGGTCATATATATACTGTTAATTCAGGTAGTTTATAGACGTCGAATGGTAATAATCTGCGGGATGGCGTTAGCACACGGGGAATGATATGGTGGAATGGAGCAAAACAATCGACGTCTTTGGCCAATCCTTTGCAAATTGATTCGTTACGATCAATGAGCCCTTCAGTTTGAAGGTACTCACATTTTGAATTTGTTCGTTAAAGTGTTCAGTTGCAATTGGAGGCGGGACTCTAACGTTCGCGCCTTCTACTCAGGAAGCTACGTATTTGGAAAAGGTACCAGTTATATGTATATTAACATTCATTTGTTTCAGTGTGGTTTTGTTTGCGTTGTACCAGCGCATGGTTGGTGGATGGGGAATCGGCTGTTGTGTTGGGTTCACAAAATATAGCTGCATCTATATGTTCGGCCGCCGCTAGCCCATATTTGATACGGACATCGAACGATGGCAAAGTTGAATGTTTTGTTTTTTTTTTTATAATTTTCATTTTTTTCTTGCTACTTTCTCTATATGATCATATCATATTCATGACGTGTATATATACCAATATAAATAGTACCGTTTTGTATAACCATACGAATACGTACAAATGTATGTGACTACAGTATAATATACTCTCTATATTTTTTCTGTTTCTGTTCCTTCTATCTTTCTATAAATCTAGGACACATATAGTTTCCATGTTCTTTTGTCTCTTCTATTTCAGTCGCCAGATCGGTTTAGCATTCATACAGTCGCGTTTGGAGTGGCATTCATAAAACATCCATAGTTATGCAGTATTTGAAGCGTTTTTTGTTTTTTCTTTGGTTTTCGTTTCATATTATCCGTTTTAACCACGTTGCTATTCTTTACTTGCTTGTTATAAATTTTTTTCTTTGTCTGATTTTAAACACAATCATGCTGTGTTGGTAAGCTTATACATTGGCTGTTCACATTTAAGCTCCATTTTATTCGTTATATATCTTTCACTGCTGGCTCGTTGCTCAACTGTAGCCTTTTGGATTTGGTATTAATGTAGGTCACACTCTTCCTTCCTATGGTTCACACTAATACTATTGAGCTCAATAAATACTACTGGTTCTGTAGCAAAATCGTTCGTTTCTTCTGTTGAATCCGAGTAAGTAATACTTTGCATCAGTCTACATTTCACAAGTGGTTGTTTTTGTTTGTAGTTGTGTTCATAAATCTTTTTCTTCACCGTATAAAACCTTTGAAACAATGTAAAAAATATAGTTTTTATTTGGAATAAAAGGGTTAATAATTCAACACTTTTGTGCAAGTGTATTTTAACCTGAAACCGTGACTTTATATATGCAAAGCATACATGACTCTGTGCGAAAGCAAGCATACACGACTAAGGAAGTACAAAAATTGTTCTAAAAACGGATTTGTCGTGCTAATTGCATACTTTCCGGCGCATAATTATGACGTCCACAAAACAAATTTCCACAGAACAAATTAGTTTCCGTGTGTGACTCAATCTGTCCCCTTTTGGCTGGAAAGAAGCAGATCGTGCCCATTCCATGATCTATAGGCGAGAGAAAATAAAATGGAGTGGAAAAAAGATAGGTTTTCTTTACCTTCAATCGACCTCGCGGTGGCAAACTTCGTCCTGAACTCTTTTCAAGCACTTGTCCTCTAGTTGTTTATTCGTGCTTTGAGGGCTTTCGGGGGTTTGTTTTTGTTTGTAATTTTCTCCCGCTGTGTGGTACTAGGGCTCTCGTGAACGGCGGAATTATCGTAGCACATGCCACATCGCGATGGGTTTACGACTGTTCTGCATCAGGTCCTGCCAGTGCTGGGTGCCGCAGCCGCCCTCACGCAACCCTATCCCACACCCCAGATCCTGGTCCTCGCCCTCGTTGGATGTCACAAACAGCTCGACCCCGGCGTCCTGCAGCTGGGACGAAGGTAGCTCGAACGTGAACGCTTCGTTCCAGATCGGGTTGGTTGGGTCGAGGGCTCGGATCGCGCTGGTTTTGCGTTTTTTCGTGCGCTTATCATTCATCAGCAGATACAGCTGGCGAGAAAAGGGGGAACAAATTAGAGTAAATATTAAAATCTCCAACAACTAACAAACATTCACTATCGCTCACCTTTACGAACGGTTCGTGGGAGATGGAGAGATTCTTTGCCTTCATTACGACCACCGTCAACCGTTCGGCTTGCGGTAGGTAGCTTAGCGAGATCAGCAACTCGGGCGCGGTGTCGGCGGGCTTTCGAACGGCGATCAAATCACCCCAAAGTTCGCAGCCGGACAGGTCCAGCGTGTTGAGCAGGAACCGAATTTCGCCAACGACCTCATCGTGCGAGAAACGATCGTAATCCAGGAGCTGGCAGGGGAGAAAGTGGAGAAAAAATAATGAACTAATCATCAGAGAGCAGATAAATTCGCAGCAATGTATTGTCATGTCTCATCGGTACCAAACAAATCGTATTCAAGGACATTCAAGGAGGAATCTATTTGCAATAGGAATGGACTTTTTCTCATCGTATGGAATGACTGTGAATGATGCGATTTAGAGAAACATTTTTTAGGTTAATGTACCACCAGGACAGTTTACTATCGAAAACATATTTGAAAGGATTACATACTTTCAGGCTGAAATTAACTCTAACACTTTTGCAATACGCATTACACATAGCCTTGTTTGTATACAAAATGAATGGCAGTAAATCTTTACTAGCATTTGCATACATTCAGGCGCAAAATTTATTGGAATAATCATGAAAATATCGATTTAACAAGATTAATTTGCTCATGTAAATTTGTAATGTAAATCATGAAAAATGCTCATGTAAATTTTTAAAATTTGGTTTAGTTTGCCTTTTCACAGCAAAATCGGCATGCGTTCCGGATACCTTCGAGCTGCTGAACATTCTACAATAAAGGAAGGGAAACGAATATAAATTGCGCTAAATTCGTCGGATAATACGCACAAACCGACTGCCAAAAGGTGGGTGGATTCTTCCGAAACGCGCACAATGAAACTTTGTCACTGGGTAGGGATGAAAATGGATTACGAGTTTCCATCACTTCGTCGCTTTATCGGGATCATATTTTGTGTTGCGGTAGCTCAAACGGTTTGGATGTTTTATGAGATGCATAAAAGACCGGTAGCCGGTCGACGTATGGTGTTAGGTGTTAGCAATCGTGCAAGCAAGTGTCACAAAAAATCCACTGCTTTATGTGCCCCCGTTTCAGGGACGTACGAATCATGATTGATGGCATGTGCGTTTGGTGGTTGCAAATGTGTGATTGAAAACGATGTTCCTGACGTAAAAATAGATGGATCTATTGCAAACGAAAACATTTTTCGCTATTGTAAAGCTCGTTCGAGCGATTCGGAGAGAGGAATCTTTTTTTGTTGTTGAATAAACGGCTGCAATAAAACCGGGACTCCATTTCAAGCATTCTTCAAACGTTACCTGTAGCACGAAATTGCTCTTGACGAGATTCCGGGGCTTTAGCGGGAACGAAAGCTGCTGATCAAAGTACGGATGCGTTTCGGTTCGATGTACCGCCGTCTGCTGCGTGCGTTGCTCTTCGTCCGGCTCGAGAAACATCTTCACGTACGGATCACGGAAGCCGGTCTCACCGGCGGGCGTTAGATCTTGTGCTGTTGGAGAAGAGAGAACACACTTTCGGTTATCGGAAACCCATCAAGCCAGTTTCTATTCGTAAAAGTTACAACTCGATACCATCGTAACACTGTGGATTGCATACTTTTGGCACGCTTCTCGATTTGCGCCCAAAGGTAGGCAAAGCGCTAAGAAAACTAACTTCATCGTACCTTCGACCAAATGCACCAAGAGTTCCTCCTTGCCACCATCGTACTTCAGCCGCAGATGGAAACGGCCCAGCACCGAGTGGATGTCGTTCGCAGCCAATATTACCGGAACGCGTCGTCGGGGAGATCGGGAGCTATCGGAACGAATCGAACCGATTGGGCTGTCCGGTGCGCCACCGTCCCCGGCCAGTGAAACTACGCCCGAGAAGGTGCTGTTGCGTTTCTTCGGCGAGTTGAACTCCCGCGGGCTGGCACTGCTCATGACGGACGCTAGGCTGGCCTTGCTGCCACGTTCCGGTCCGTCTGCCGGATTGCTTCCGGAGCCGATCGGAAAGCGTCCCTCCAGGCTGAACGTGCGCATCGGGCTCGGTGAGCGAGATTTCTGCTAGAAAAGAAAATTAAATTGAATATATTGATTCGTTTTGTGCAGAAGAGTTCAGAAGAATAGATAAAAATGGTTTGAAATAGAAAAAGAACGAATAATCTATCGGTTTGTTCAGAATAATGCATACATTTAGGCGCAAAGTTAGCCGAGACACAAACCCAAACAACGGAAGCGTTAATAACCATGTTTACCATCATAATTCACAAAAAATTACACTTAAAACGACAAAAACGATGAGTTATTAATGATATTCGTCGCAATCTGTACAAAAACTGTTCGAACCCCGTTACCTACCCTTAGGATAAGATTATCCGAAGTAGTTGAGCGTGTGTCACTGTTCGCATGGGTCATAAATTTCGGAACACTCTCCCGATAGCTCTGCCAGTGGGAAGAAACAAGATGAAAAGGCACAGGAAAAAACATGTCAGCTGCTTGTAACATTTCTTTCTCCCATTTCCGTGGGCGCCGGCTCGTGTCATATTTTTTTTTTCTCGAGACACTTACCGAACTGCGCGAATGGACGCTTTCCATGCTGTTGTTGCGTGAGCCGTGCGAGGACGATCCAACCCCGACGGTTGCATGTGCCGCCGGTCGACAACCGCCCTGGCCACGTGTGTCTCCCGTGCCGTACGATTTTTTCGCCGAACCCGCCGCCGACGCTAGCGTTGGCTGGAGCGGACTGGGCGTTACCTCCACCGGGCCGGAGGTGCCGAGCGTTTCGGAGCTAATCGAATGATGTACGACACTGCTCGCCGGCTGCACCGGGACCGAACCGCTCGTCACGTTGCAGTCCTGCAGGTTGATCTTCCGGGCCGCCTTTTTCTCCTCCAACCGGTCCAGCTCGGCCCACTCCTTACCCTTCCGGCGCACGACGTAATAGCGGTACATGACGATCGTGACGGCTACCAGCAATGCGAGGCCTGTGCCGGCTGCTGCCCCGAGCACGGCAGAGCTGACGAACACCATGCTTTTTTTTGGTCGCTGCTTGGAAAAAGAACTAAACTGGAGGAAGAAAGAAAGCGAGGGAGAGAGAAAAACACAGAAAAAAAGAGAAAACACAGAAAAAGAAGTGAGATGATGAAGTGTAACGTTGCAGCCGATGCTCGTACGATTTGTGGAGGACGAGAGCAAAAAACAAAAAAACAACCATCCCATTTATCATCATGCACAGGACCACCGGAGTGGTGTGCGATGCGTGACCAATAAATGACACAAATTGAGTCCGGGGAATGTTACGGAGGAGATTTAATTTCGCAAGTTTCATCACCATGGCGGGAGAATCCGCTTATGGCTACCTCAGTATTGAATCAGTACAAAATTGCAAATGAAATAATTGCATCGGATTTGCCATTTCTTATCCTTTTTATCAATATCATAAGTGATGGTAATAATTTGCAAAAGCTGAAAAACCCCTTCTTACGAATTTGTTGTGCAGATTGCATACTTATAGGCGATTTAATTGAATGTCAAACAGCATGCAATTAATAAAATACACTAAATTGCATGCATGCAGGCGCCCAGCGCTTATGATTGCGCTACAGCTAATGATATCCTGAAGCTTCCGACACAGTGTGGGTAAACGGAATAGAAATGTTAACCTTAATGTCGCTGCAAACAACTCAACAACGGAATGAATATTTCATTCACGTAATCAATTCATCACGCACCGGGCACGAACGAGGCACCGTGACACACCGTGATAAGATTGTTGCTGACTACACACAGCAACCCCCGCTACACGTGTTACAGCGGGGCAAATAGAAAATTACTTATTCACCAACACAAACACACCTATCGTGCCGTGTTTTGGTATCACACCGGCAAAGTAAACCATTCATCAGGTAATGCATTTTTTATTGACCTCGGTTCGCTTTATTGGTTGCTTTACTGTATCCACTTCTGCGGAACAGCCGGGCACGGGTGTTTTAGGTGCCCAATTATCGTCGTGGCTCTAGTTTGGATTGTGGCCGGGCCGGCAAGACGTTCGGATAAACACTGATTACATTACCCAGGCAGGAGAAGCAATTGAGCTGTAAGCCTTCAGGACCAGTTCCGGCACTCTCTTTCATCGCGGCTAATTAGTTGGTTAAAAGCACTTGAATCGGGCAAAAAGTATAATATTGTTCTTAAGCTTTCTATAGATATGTTGATGGTATTTATGCCCCTAAGAAGTATAAAGCAGCAAGAAAATCGGCACCATTGCTTCATTTCTCAAAAACTCTAGCATCACCATCCGTTTCGAAAATTGCAAGGACAATGTTGGCAAGCGAACCCAATTCGATCCAGCCCGGATGCGAATTCTTTCTTCCCACCAAACGACGGAAATCATGCTACCTGGAAGTTGGACGGGCGGGCGGAAATTGCAATGGAAAATCAATCGAAGCGGATAAGCGCTGATTGGAGCTGCCAGCTTGACTGTGAGGAAACAGTTAAATCGTTTCCGCTCCTGCCTATACCGGCCTACATTGTGGTCTGCTTGCTGTGCAACATTTGCCAGCCACAGGGCAACCACAAAAACGAACATTTGCGTTCCATTTGCTAATAACCCATTCACCGCTGGGGCGGAAATAAAAGTACCTTAAAATCGTGGTGCTTCCTGAAGGAAAGCGATTTGCGCAAGAATACTTCGAAAGCAAGCGAAAGAAAACTCGTTCCGCGTGTTTCTGTCAGGGTCTGGAGAGAGAATAGTATAATGTAACTCAAACAAAGGTAAGAAGGGAAGGAACTATAAATTATCCACTGACGGTGCAGTTTTTTGGATCAAGCGATTTTTTTGCAACCCGCTATGTGTTTGAAATACAAAAAATGCTTTAATGCTAACAAGTCGTGGACAATGCGATGGCATTAATTAAACAGGAACAGTTTCAAATCAACGGAGCAATAGTCCTAAAGATAGTCCTTTCGGCAGGACGATGATTTTTGCTTTCCCGAACCCATACCAACCGTTGCCGATAACAATCACACCCGTTCGGTTTGATTAATTAAATCAATCGCATTAGGAGTTGGACCTTTCCGGAGCACAATACCACTGTGACTACCTTTTTTACTCTCTTTACTTTCGGTTCGCATTTCGAACGCGGCTAATTTGGATTCGCTTTGCACGCTACACCGTTCTGTCCGATAGGGTAGAATTACTTCGCCGACATTCGGCACTCCCATTGAACAAAGGACTCGCTTGCTCGAACGGTCTCGCCTGACGCGCACAGATACCACCGGCCCCAACACGGTGGAGGAGAACTTTAAAAACAAGCTTCGTATTCGTTTAAACAACGCCAAACTTTTGTACTCTGTTTAAAAAGCGATCGATAAGCGAACCGGGCGGGTGAAGGGTGTCATCTAACGCCGATCAATTTCAATCAGCTGCCGAACATCTATCCGACGAAAAAATCCGTGCAAATCAGCGGAGGGTAAAAGCCACGACAAGCCGTGCCGAGGGTGGCCGGGTCAAAAAAAAACAAACAAAAGCATTAAAGTGATTGATCGTATAATCCAACCGTTAAATCTGGGACCTTTCGTGACCGGAACCGAACCGCGTGGGAGGCTTCCGGTTCGATTAAGTTGCCAATGTTTAAGCCGGCTGGCGTAGGCAACGGCTAGAGGAATTAAGGTTAAAAGCGGGATGTGAATTTCGAACCGGTTCCGGTTTGAAGGTACTTGTTGGACATCCGTTGAAAAAACGTGGCAAGTTTTTGAAGAAAAAATGTGGTAATTTTGTGGTTGAAGCAAATTATGCGTAACCAGAAAGAGTATTTCCGATTTCGAATAGAAAAATTCCATTACCAAGTCGAATGAGGAAGAAAATACTATTTTACCGGCAAGTAAAGTGAGAATAAAACATTATTCTGCATACATTTGGGCGCTAGGAATGCCACCATCAGCCAGAAAGTATGCAAACGCTAAACAAAGATTAATCAAACGGTTGTAAAAGAGATTGTCACTGGCATTGGCAATTGGCAGCACGATTCTCAATACAAAAAATCCAGTTCTTGCTTCATGTTAAAATAAAAAATTATTTGTACATAAAATAAAATATAAACTAAAAAAGTACCAGATAGAAGCTTTTTTCATAGAAAAGCTTGTGAGATATAAATTGAAAAATTACTTGTTTTTTGAACATAATTTATTTTTATTGGCTTTTTATTTTCTTACTTTTTATTAGTTATTATTTATTATTATTTATCTTATTTTATATAAAAATTATTCGTAAATTAAATGCAACACTCAAGCAAATCAGAAAAACTCGTCTCATTATTGCATTGATTCGAAGAAAATATGCTACCAAATTGGCATCACAAAGAAATTGGCATCACATTTCTCAAAACGACTCTCTACACTTCCCCAATTAAATTATATTTTTAACGCGCCTTAATGTATGCAGCGAATACTTCATCAAAAAAGCTTACCGAAAGAGGGCGATCGAGGTTTTGCTAGGCAACGAAACGAAAAAATTCAAACGAAGCTCAGCAAGACCGTTGTCCGCCTTCTCGCAAAAGTTAACAATGTTCGAAACAATTTTCGATTTGAGATTATTTTTTATTTTCGTTCGAAGATTTGTAACTATACAAAATTCCATTCATCGTTGCCAACCATCCGCGTTGATGGAACGATGTGGCAGGTCCCAAAAATAAACTCTCCACCACGGTCGCCACGGTGCTGACGGAAAATTCGTTATCGCCGCATGATTTCCTTCTACCACCCGCCAGCAAAACGCTTATCGCATCGATGAATAGATGCTTGGTGCGGGCACCACCTTTCGCGTAAGGTAGAAAACACCAATCAAGCGGTCGATTGAAGCGTGTATCGAAAATCGATCGTCAGAACTCGACACGGGCAGGTGGGCGATGTTGTTGGCGCCCTTTCTACGAAGGCACACAATCGCCACCCTGCCGTGCGCTATTAGTTTACCAAACACTCGCCCGAAAGTGGCCCATCGGGTGAACGACAAGCGGACGGATTCTCGCTCGCAATTATCCTTGCACCGTGCCCGGGCCCGGAAACGACAATTATACCCCAAAAATGTGTCAATTACAATAGGGGTAGGTGACCTTTCGCTTGGACGTACGGTGGTGCAGGGATCTTCCCCCCGAGGGGACGACTTAATCAAATTTGTTCCACTGAACTCTGATCCCATCCCGGGGCGTCCCAAGCCCGATGGAGACGCTTGGTGTTTGGTTCGCTGCCTGAGAGCAAAATTAATGGAGACGCCCGGTGGCGCCTGGCCCAGCACGACCAACTGCAACCGAGGAAAACAACAGGCAACAGGAGTCGGGAAGCACTAGCAGTGTGCCGGTGGGACGGGGAAAACGCTCAAATTAGCTACCCCCCCGGGGGAGTGGGTGGTACTCGGGCTCGGAACGCGGTCGGACGAGGAGTTTGTTTCAGTTGTTCTTTTAAGTGGTTTTGTAGTTTGACAAACGGTTGTTCCTTCCGCGCGCCGGCGAGATCTCGAAGCCCCGAGCCATTGTGGAGGATGCGTTCCTGAGCGCGAAAACGATCGATCTTCTTTGCCAAGGCAACACGACCGTATTTCCCCCCGGTGGCAACGGTCCACCGCCGACCCCGGGGAGTGACGGATAGGGAAAGTAGTAGTCCACCAAAATTACACCCCATCAATCATCACTCCGAATCCCGTCAAAAACCACTCAATACAATCCATTCCATTGGCTTCCGTTTTCCGTTGCCGTGCGAAAACTAATTTCCTCACCCGGCCGGGAGGACAGTGGAGAAGTGCCGAAGCAGACCGGGACGCTCCGCGGAACGGTCATACAGTGGCAATTTACTCGTGGATTTGTTTTTCCGCGTAGCTTAATTTGCACCCGTCGAGTGGTTGGTAGCGCGATGAGGATCATTTCTCGAAGGGGAATTATCCTGTCGGCTGGTAATGGGCAATTGAGGCGGAGATTTGTTACCGTTCGTAGCACTGTTGGGATGCTAAATGACCCGTTCTGTGTACGAACAGATTGAATAAAAAATCAACGTGGTATAATTGTTTACACAATCGAGTAAAGCGAGCCCTTAGGTGATTTAAATAAAATCTTAAAGAATAGCGTAGTGTTTTGTGGTCTTACGAACGAAACAAACTAAATCAGAGTGTCAGTATGCACAAAAGTAATTATGTAAAATTTATAAAAATTTTCGGTCTCAAATTATTACTTTATGGGTTAATAATAACCTAAATAATATTTTCACATGTTTATGAGGCTTATGTTTACACTAATCTTTATTTTCAATTTTGTCACCAGAATTTGTTCAGCAGTTTTTCTTTTAAAACATTGGATTCTTTGGTTCCAATTTGGTTCTAGTGAAAATAACGATCACAAAAGATTCAAAAAGAGTTTCAAATACTTAACTCTTAGCAAATCCACACAATGTTTGTCCAAAAACACACACACAATCGTCCAGATGAAAAACAGCAGAATGATGCTTGTGCCCTCAAAACGCACTCGTTTTATACTGTAAGGTTCATTGCCATGGCTCGAATAATTGAGGTGAAACATATGAATAATGTAAACAATCAATGCTATCTAATTATCTTCACCATATTAATATGTTTATTAATAATCCCTACAATAATAACCTATTTGTGACAAGTAACTTTACAGTTTTTTTATGTTGGTAGTTTTTATCATTTAGAATGCTAATATCTATTTTTTACATTTACTATGCACCAAATAAGTGTCATTGTGCGAGTAGTTTAGAAATGCAATACTAATTTTTGTCTTTTTTTTACCCTAACTCTATGCTGTCTGACAGAAATGTCAATCGAACCAAATCCTACTTTTTTAAGCCATTTTTCACATTGTAATAGTTTTAAGATTATAAAAATAACACTTTTATGAAAAACTACCATTTTTGAAGGGTAAATGAAGTTTTTGTTAGCTTGTTTTTCGAAAAAAGTATCATCAACGTTTATAGAAAAGAGTCATGCATATAAAACATAACCAAACGGATCTATGTTTTTGTCATGTTTCTCGTATTTGTTTGTCATGGTTGGATGGAGAACCTCCATGTGATTGCATCGGCTAGTTTGTGTCTGATGTCTAAGCGATCGTTGCGCCATCTATCGGATAAGCCAGGACACAAACCAACAAGAGGTGATTATTGAGAAACACTAAAAATGAGCTGATGCCTCTTAACGTTTATGTCCCGTGCTCATCTTCACGCCTTAGACGCAACCCATCCAAAACCTCAGCGTGATGCCAATCATGGTGGAAACAAAATGCATTAGCCACTCTGACACCGACCAGCAGCAGCAGCCGGGTGTCCTTCGATCCGGTAATCAACAAAAGCATAACTCTACCAGCGCAAACTCCGCTTCGGGAACGCTCCTTCCTATCGCTTCCTATCGAAAGGTCAATCCACTGCACGTCGTATTGATAGCATTTATGGTGCGGGTGCGGGAACACATGCGAAAAAAAAGATCCTCTCCCCCTCCGGTCGTCTCACCTCCAGCCACTACACCCAACCACGTTAATGAACTGGAAAATTGCTTTACGAGCATGGCTGATTTTGTCTCGCTCAATCACCGAGCGCCGCAGCTTAGTGCCGGCCGAGCGGGGAATAAGTGGAATCCCTTCACGAATGGTAGCCTTTTTTAGTGCACCCCGTACGCCCCATCCGTTGCCACACTAATTCCATTTCGTACCCCTCGTATCGTCACCCGTCGGCGGCGAAGGAAGATTTATATGCCGATCCTACCGAACGAACCTTGCCGATGAGTATGATGAGCCTCTCAAAGGAGGCTTCGGTTTCAGCCAACCCAAAGCTGTGGTACGCTGCCATTTATGAGCGTATGATATTCGTCTTGATCTAGTGCTATCAAAACCACCCACTCCGGTAGCCACATGCTCAATGAACTGGATATCTGGGCCTTAAGACATCTTCCTCACAGCTTCCGACGAAAGTCGGCTGCAATTGAACAGTTTGCTAGTGGCGTTGGTGGATTTCCATGATGCCAACCAGGTGGCAACAGAAGAGCCCGACGCATAATCGCACCGATAATCGGACTCGAGATGCTTACTCGAATGTGTGTACCGTTCCGGAGAATGGATTCCTTGTTGCTATGAGTGTTTTCTACCTTTTTACTGCATTGCATTTGTGTAACTATTTATTGTGTTTTTTCTTTAATCTTTAAACAGTATCATTATTTTAAATTTGTAAAAAAGAAAAACAATATTATATATTCAGGAGTAAATCTGTTTACAAAAAACGAAGAAATTAGTAGTTTTGCGTTAAACTAGGCTGTTAAGCGTATTTTAGCCTGAATGTATGCAAAGTATAATACAAACATGGTCATTTATATAAAATTTCCCTTTTGGGTATTTTAATTAGTCTTATATCTTATAGTTATAAAATCTTATAGTTTTTTCCTCAATCATACACTATTTCTGCTTCAATCGAGCCACTTACTCCGATATAATTATTTAAAAAAAAATATTGGAAACAAATTGCCGTAAAGTTTATCCCACAAATCTTTAAAAAACAACAAAACAAGGTATTATTCAGCCTAGTCAAAACCCAATGCTACACCCTTTTTATACATCTTACTTTTTCAACCCGGAGTTATTAAACAATATGGTTTAATTACTCACTCTTTTCCAGGTTATAAGCTCTTTTCCACTCTTTTTCGGCTTAAGCTTTACGGATGGTTCATGATAAATAAAACATGAAGCATGAGTGAATTCCGCGAAATCAATCCTATCCGAAGATATGCGCGCTGAAGGAACGCGTTACATGACACCTTCCTATTTCCAGCAGATCCCATCGGTGGCACTCTTTTCACTGCGTTTCCTGAAATCGCAAATCGGAGCAACAACAAGCAGGGAGCACAAAACTATGCGTCCTTTAATATCGTGCGTTCCATGGTGCGCGTTTCTGTGCGATATTTTTCACAGGGAATCCGAAGAATGCGGCCTCATAGACAAAACGCTAAATCTTGCCGGACATCCTCGACGGCCGGAAAGTATCCGTTTTATTACGTCAACATTAAACATAGCTTGGCGTGCTTTTCGTTCCCCCGGAACAGGTTTTGCTTATTTTTATGATCGTTAATATTGTTTTCGTAGGGTTTTGGCGCGATGCCCTCAGCGCTTCCATCCAGGGGAGGGTGGAATGTCAACAAAACACTTAAGGATTTTACGATCCACTGTTCCGGACGCGGTTTGACGACGCTTTACACTCGCACCCTCGAATGGCCTCGTGGAAGTGGAGCGGAGGGATCCCTCATCCCCATAAGGAGCTTCTCCCCGATGTCGTTCCGTTAATATGAAAAAGCTTTTAATATTGCTTTATTTATTTTGCCCGAATGCCAACGAAATGACGTCGAAAAATCGTTCGTCGATGAATCTGTATTCCGTTGACCGTCACAATTTACCGAATTAAGGTGAATGCAAATGTGGCCTACGTTTGGGAAAAATATCAAAAATCAAATAACAAACAAACGTTAGCGTTTACTGGCTCTTATAATTAAACTATGATTAAAGTCGGTTTCGAATACCGAAAATATTCAACGGGCTTATCCAAATCATCAAACCTTCATCCGAAAGGCAACGGGGCGCTGCTTATTAACACTACGGGTAATAAAATGAAGATATCAAGATTCTAGCATAGCTATGAAACCGGTGAGAGCGTTTGAAAATGCACAATAACTAGTCATAAAGTGAGATTTAAATAAGTCAGTCATACGACCATAATTTTGAGCTATTGGCATTTGTTAATATAGTACTTATAATTAGGTGCACGAATAAGGTTGATTACAATTCTAATGGAAAAAAACATCACTGTTTATTTTAAGATGCTCGACAGGATGGAAAATTGTGACCAAAATAGCCACAAAGTCCAAAACTGAAAAGCAACCTTCACATTCCTTGCGAATGAATCACGCCGATCAAGTTCTACTCCACCAAACACTTGATGATAATGACCGTAATCAAAGTTTGACATTGATTGGACGATGGCGCACTCACACTCACACACGATGCGCCCGTCTTGAAGAAAATTACTATCATCATCTTCCACCGTTTCGTCCCTGTTTTTGGGGAGCCCTACAGCGCCCACTGCCAAACGTAAAGCTGATGGATTGTTAAGTTTGCAATGCATCAATAAATATGCGAAACGGTGCCCCGAATCTTCGAGCCTTAAATTACGCCCAGTATGTCAGACGTGCGAATTGGGCCGAGATTACAGGCAGGAAAATGTATCACTTCGTGTATGGTAACGAAAAAAAAAAACATCTTCTTTTTCGGATTGACACAACTTGAGCCGACACTTCTATGTATGTAATCATCATAGGTTGATTTTTGATGTAAAAAAGGTGAAAACGGAAAGCTCGCATTTTAATCTGATTAAGCCTACCTTGGTGTAATCCCGGTTACTATCACAAACGCTTTTAAATGTTTGCTAGCATTTTCATCGACAGAGCTTAACTCTATCAATCGTTTATCGAAATGTTTCTGTTAAAGTGTGCAGGAATGGACAGTATCTTTACGATCAGAATTTGATATGGAACACTGCAATTCGAGGGAAAAATCGAAAGCATCAGTAAGATTGTTAGATTAAGCTAGATTAGGCAAATGCCAATTTAGATTGGGTTTGAATTAGATTGACAGATGACATACGCAAACCAACTGCTACTGCAGAGCGCAGACACTCGTCGTGTAAAGACTACGACACTAAAGCCGTTAATAAACACTAAAACATCATCGTTATACTTTTTTGATACAGAAATTTTCAGAACCTTCAACCGATTCGCCAGTGATGGCTGAATAAGTGACATAGCTAATTTAGGTTCCTTGTGCTTTGAAGCTGACTTCACTTTTTAACATGATTAATTTATTACAAAAAAAAAACCCTGTTAATGTTTATTCCTTAAAGGTTGAATCGAATTTCTCCATCATGAAGATCGAATCAAGGCAAAGTAGAAGCTAAAGAGCTACAGAAACAATTTGACATAAAAGAATTATAAATAACAAAGCTACGAGAAGTTTCTATAACGTGTCCTTCAATATCTGACTGTGAAATATGACGCGTAGTAAAAAGTTATCATTATTTATTTCCACTTTGCTACCCAAAGAGTGTCAATGTGTGTGTGTGTGTATTGGGCCAACTGTACGCTCGTATTATTTGTTTCGAAGACGATGAAGAAAATGCAGACTTATAATCCGGTGTTGTATGAATACGGCCGGATCATCATTTGCGTAGCCTTGTATCGTGTACCTCTTAATCGATACCAGTTCAGAATGCTGCAAAGAAAACAGATTTCAGTATTTCTTACTCACACCTCACCACATAAGCTAACGTTTACATTCTGCACTTACACAGCGTAGCATTTAGCATAATCCCGATACCACCATCCGCACCATCCAGATCCATCCACCTTCCTGGTGCAGTTGGTAGCGTCATTTTTGTCATACGTGGCAAATGTTTTCCCTAAATGTGCTGCAAAACTATTCTTTCCATCCCCTGAATATCTGCCGAGAGATTTTATCTTGTAGTTTTCCGCTGCACTTCCCAGCTGAAAGTCGTCGTATTTTGAGTAACTTAGTTGACCGGTGCGGTAGTCTCTCACCAGCAGCAGCTCATGTCGCTCGGACGATAGGATGCGATGTAACTTTTTCAAACCCAGCCAATGTTCGCCTTTAACATCACCGAACCCGTGCTCATACTCCGACCAGCTGCGATTAAAGTTGAGGGAATCGTTGAACCTGCGTTGGAATACGATCCAGTTCTCTCCATAACTGCGGTTATGCGGTGTATCACGATACACTCGAAACACCGAAGGATCATACTTGTATACACCAGGACGACCCGGTTGTTCTCCAGCAAGCAGCTCAAGGTGCGTAGATATCTTTTTATCACTATCTAATAGATGACCGAGCGATGCGTTTATTCGACTCGCATGCTGCGTGAAGGCGTTCCGAAGGCTCGAGAAGTTGTTCGCACTGGTCTGCTCCAGCAGATTGGTCTTCCGATCAATCAATCCCAGCTGGTCTGACTGGTTTTGTTGAGCTTCTCTGAGCTGCGCTTCCAATTTACTGGTGCTTGCCGCTGCTACTTCTTTGATTTGAGCCGAAAGTTGGCTAATGCTGTGGCTGCTATTCAACAGGAATAAATCCAACTTTTCGTTTAGACGCTCAAGTCGCGACTCGAACGCTTCCAAACCACACAGTTTCACCTCAGATACGAATCCCGATACGTCGGTGGCGGTGGCTCCGAACGGAACGGTCAGAATCAAACCAGAGAACGCCAGTAACGTTACAACCGACACCGAACGCATGATGGCAGTGTTTGCGGGAAGTACATGCGAAAAGAAACTGAGGCGACTCGCGTGGAATCTCATTTTATATCCACTTTCAAGACTGCTTTCATCATGCAAGCCTTTGTATATATCAACATCTGACTGTGAAGCATTCCGTTCCGTTCGTTTAAAATATGAATCACGTGACATTATCAATTTCGGACCTATTTCTGGTACGCTAAATGTGCGATTATCTGCCCGTTCCATAAATGCTTTTGTATGATCCGAGTGTGTTCAGCGCATCGTATAAAACGCCCAGCTATGTTGGACCTTTTAACCATAACGAGCAGCTTGTGTTCTGTCACCGAAGGATGATCTCATGGTCAGTAACGATCGGATGGCTGGAAAGTCCCGCGAGGAAGATACGGAAAGAGAGGAAGCACTCTCTCGCACAAAGGGTGTTGCATTTTGTTATAGTAATCATATAAATTCCTTTGTTCTTCATACGTTTGTCGACAATTGTTAAAAAGCAATTTTTCCGACCCAATCCCACCAGCAGTGTTGCTTCGAAACTGTCTCTTGATATTTACTGTGAGTTGATCGTATAAATTTGAAGGCTTATCAATAATTGAATAACAATAATTAATAATTAATAACAAAATTTAAATAATTTTCAAAAACTCGGAATTATGTCATGATTCAGAAAAAATAAATATCACAAACGATAAGATCAGGCTATTCCTTTAACACAAAGCATATAAACCTGATTAGGCGGCCGGAATTTATTTCCTTTTATTTTTTAAATATCAGTGTTATAAAAATTCAAAAAAAAAAATTAAAGAAAAATCTTAAAACATCGAAATCATTTAAAAATCTTAAGGCTTAAGTTGAACTTTCACGTAGGCGCAATTTCAGCAAACGTACATAGTTCCAAATTAATTTATACTGATTAGCAGCTTGAGTGAGATTAAACCTTGGGCCTTGGGTGGGTAAATCCTTAGTCAAATCAGCTAGTTAGCTGGATTTCACGTTAGCACCTCCAGTGAAGAGGCGAAATCAAGGCGTATGATGAGTTAAACCTCTCCTCAAAACCTTTTTTTTTATCTAAACACAAAAAAGAACGACCACAACGAACAGGTCAAGAGAATCGGTTCACACTTTGCGGACTCACTAAGCTCACCATTTCTATCGTCCAATCGCTTCGGAATGGGTAAGAGTGGGCAGGTAATATTTGCGCGGAGTTCATCGAAGCCATCCTAATTTAGGGCAAATCAAGCAACAAACTCTGTAAATGCATTGTTTAAGGGAAATGCTTGTCAATGGGCTCCACAAAGTTCTCCAGAGCAAACGAACAATGCATAAGATGAACTGCAGAGGATTGGCAATCTTTGAAAAAATGATTGAAGATCTGACCATATTATAGCCCGGCCAAGGAGCATAAAAATAATTATTTTATGCAGAAATTTCTTTACACTAAAATTGATTCAAATTGAAATTGAGTTGTTGAAAACCACCATCACAAGTTGCATGGACGCCCCCGATTCTCGTAGTCCCACCAGCTGCGGTTAAAGTCGACGGAACCGTCGAACCTCCGTTGGATTACGGTCCAGTTCGCACCGTAGCCGTGGTATTGCCTTCCCTCGCGATACACTCGAAACGCGAACGGCGAAGTGTTGTACTTTGCAGTAAATACACCGGACGGAGCTTCTGCTAAACGCTGCTCGACGTGTTTGGATACCCTTTCACCGGAAGCGGATAAATAACCCAGCGACGCGTTCGTTTGACGCGTATGCTCGGTGAGACCGTTGCGGAGGGTCATGAAATTTTTCGCACTGGCTACTACTAACATTTCAACGCTCTGGTTGACTCTCGCAGCTCGGTTGAATGTTTCGCTTGATTTGATAGGAGTAAATCCAGCTTTTCGTGTAGAAGCTCAAGCCGCGCCTCGAACGCTTCGAAACGGGCCAACAGCAGCTCAAACCCGAATCCCGACACTTCGGCGGTGGTGGCTCCTAACTGAACGGCCACAATCAAACCACAAACCGCTAGAAACTTCACACACGGCAGGGAGCGCATGGTCGACCAGTGAAAAGAAAATGCGTGATGAAACTGATTTCGGAACCAGCGGCGCAGCTCATTTTATACCCCTATCGAAAAGAAGTGAATTCTATGAATTTATTCCTACCAAATCATGACTCAATCATCTACCGTTTTTTGCACGCAACAAAATGATACGATATATCAAATTTCTAAACTAGCTTATCTTAATCACGGTTCTGGCGTCACCCTGGGTCTTCAAAGACAGTTGAAAGACAGTAAATAGACTTGAAAGTTAGTAAGCAGCAAAATTTGATAGCAAATTGGTTATCGGTTTAGAACCCAGAAAAATAAAATAGCGGTGGGTGCACAATATATGGCGCAACACCGATAACTGATAAGATATGCACACATGGCGCAGAAGATTATCTAATTTTGTACATCTCTGGGGTAAAAGCGCATTTTTTACTGCGTTCACAAAAAGGTTCTAGCAAAATTTTTAATTTCGATTGGCTCACTCCACTTATTCACATCTTCGGTTTTAATCTCAAACAAACACTTTCGAAAGTAGGTCGCTCTAACACGACCTCTTTTGGCTGAGATCATTAAGGTGAAAAAAAATGAAATGAGTAGCGTGACAGAAATATCTGTATAGTTTGTATCCGAAATGAAAATGTAAGGTGCACCTTTTCCTATACGATCAACCGACATCGAGCTTGATCGCTTAAACTTGTGAAGTGGCACCTTTCTTTTACATAGTTTATTTTTTTGTTAAATAAAACTAATCTGTCGGCTCACCTACACCATGCTGCTTTAATGCAGGCTCTTTTGTATGTATTTTGAAATAGTCACATAAATTCAAATATTCCATGGTTTTAGTATAGAACTGAACATTCGCTCCCTACACGTTTCAATTAATTTTTCCCTAATATTTCCATGTAACACGGACGAAGGTTCGAATCAGAAATAAATTATTTTCATAACACCAGCGAAATGGAGGTCGCTCTGCTGAGGTCTTCTCTGCTATTAAGGAGCGAAAAATTCTCCACAGCTGCCGTTATCACGCACACACTACCGCAACGGACCCGAGCTACGATAGAATTTACATCCTGTTCAGCCAATACATTCAATAGTCATCTTCACTTAACCAAGCGAGACATTTAAAAACAAATAATTATAGCTTGCCTTCCTTGAGCAAGATTTGGTTTCAATTTCATTTCAGCTAAATGCTGTTTTTTTCATGGCTTCGAAACCATTTCGCATAACAAAGTACGCTTGTGAACGGACCTATGCACGAAATGCGATGATTAGCCCAGCTCAGGCAACCTAGCTTGACTAGTTCAACTCAGGCAACGTTTATTTCCGGGTAATTGTTTTACGAAAATCGATCGAAAAAATAATGCCACCAAGATTGACTTGTTTTCACTTTCATCCATGCGTGTATTCGGTTGTTGCAACCAGTTGCACCTTCTGTCTGGTTGCGTTATCTTATCGGCGGCTTACCTTACACGCACACAAAATCACCATAGGTGCTTATAATAACGCACTGAAAAACATATCTGTAATCGCTCGCCCGATTCACTTTGATAATCCGAAATTCGCCACGTCAACGAGCTTTCTCGTCGACTCGAACGAGTCGAAATTAAGCTCCCCTTCTTAACCAACCATTTGGAATAAGCAAGAAGCTAGGCTGAGATTAAAAAACATCACTGTCAGATCGTTGTCGATCGACCTGGAAACCGGTCGTTGTAACGCAGTAGCAAACGGGGGAAAACTTTTCACCTCATGCAAACACAATTTTAAATGCCGTTCGCGTTCACACTCATCTTCACGGTTCACGGTTCAGGGTTTGCCGGTGTCCCACGAAACGGGGGGCCTCTAATCGCATGCACACGAACACCGGATCGACTCGTTGATTAGTTGAGGAAACTTTTCCCACACCCAACCAACACCTTTGCGAGGAGGCAAACAGGGAGTAACACCGTCCCGTTTGAAGGACTGCCCTGCCTCTGGACGCGCGCGGTACACAACATCATACCTCATCGTGCAAAGTTTTACCATCTATCAATCCACCGGTATCGGTACTATCGGTCAGCCGGGAGGGTGCAATAAATTTTGCAACAAAATAAGGCGGGATAAAATCACCCCGACAGCATCATAAAAGCGGTTTCTCGGGTGCTTTCGGGTACGGTTCACACCAATCCCCGTTCCGGTTTCACACGCTCGATGGCGATGGCCTCAACCCCGGTGGGCGAAAAATTGGACAAGCTGTTGGAAAATTTGAAATACTAGGTAATACTAGCCGAGAAAAAGCATTATTTTCCCACGTCAATCGGGGTGAAAAATTGTTTACACCTTTTATACTCTCCGTCCCGCATGGTAAGAACCATTATTTCCGATGAACGTGAGGATTGAAAAAGTTTATAATAGGGTTGCGAAAGTACCCGCTTATGTCACGCTGGGTCTCTGATCGCTTCCTGATGGGGTCTCTTTAGAACGGTCTTTTATTTCGCCTCCCCCATTCACGCACAATTCACATACGCATCCACAATACATTACGCGCAACCGTTAAGAAGTTTGGTCTGTTTTAAAAAAATAGTTTTTCTGATTAAATTTTGTTTTACATCGCAAATAAAAAAGTTGGTAAAATAAAAACTGGAATAAATTGTGTGTGTACATCAGATTGCATAACTTTGGGCGTTCGATCAGATATGTTTTAAGTAATGAAATAATTCATACGTCAGTTTTCATTCGATAAATAATTTAATAAGTCCTAATAATGACCGCAATGCAAGCATGTAAAACTACCTTGCCAGAAGCGGATTAATGGCATAGCAGTCTTTTTGAAAACTTTTTCTATTACTATAAAATTATAGCAAATATCCCAGAATGATGAAGCAAAAAAAAAGAAAATATAATTTTTATAAAATTTGACACGAAAATGAATAAAATCTAGCACAATACTCCTTCAATACTTTTACCAAAACCAACCAAATAAATAAATATTGCATTAAAAAACCTTTTCCTTCGTTAAATCAACAACACTCCATCGCCAACAAAAATTGCCTTTAAAAAGAAAACAAACACGGACGGATCATAAAATTTTCAACTGAGCGAGAAAGTGTCACTCACGCAACCGACGCGACCTGCGGTGCGGTTAGAGTTGAAGCCGGATACGATTTATCAATTTTGCTTCGCCTCTTTGTTCACTAGCAAGAACCAAAACCCAGAAATCGAAGTCGAAAGAAACGTGCAACCAAAACCGCTGTTTACCCCAGGTCCCACACAGCAAACCGGGCTTATTTCTTATCAAAATTAAATTCTGGGACAGTGAGGATACGGAAACGAAACAGTGTCGTTTTATTCGCCATAAAAAGGAAGGGAAACCAATATCGATGAAAGAAAACATCGAACCTGCTACAGGGAGCGGAAGTGCGAATAAAAGTGTTAAAGTGGCTTTAGAAGGGCTGCACGTTCGAGCCTTCGTCTGCAGGATGTATCCCTTATTAAAGATGGGCAGGGTGGCATGCGAAAGTATTTTACCTTGAAACAGACTTAAATAGCCCTTCTAAAAGGATATTTAAAATAACACAAAAATGGCTTAGCAACAACCGAAAAGCTGCCAGCAGAGCCACGAAACACGGCTCGAGTAATGGTCGGGTTCCGATAAACGATAGCATTTCAGGTGAAACCCCGCCGGTATGCATTAGTTCCGATCCATTGCGCTGCAATATGTTGTTCGATGCGATTCCCCCGCGGGCACCGCATTGGAAGGGCCATGGCAACAAACTAATTGCGGCGATAGCAGCTGTCTAATACATGCCGCCCTGCACCGGAGCGAGCGAAAGAAAGAAACATCACCATCACCAGCCTGTCTTTGTGTAAGAAACCAACCAAAACACGACGCAAAACCCTCTTTTTGCATCCTTGAACCGTGGTTCGCTTCCGGTTCAGCCCGCGTTGCGAAGGAGCTGCGAACGTCAATGCTAATCGTCAATACTTACCGCGCGTCCCGCGGTGGAGGTGTTTCTGCTGCCGGGTTTGGGAAATCCTTGTGCGGCGTATTATTCGCTCGCTACACCGAAACAGCTGTTCGCACCGTTTGGCCGTTTCGAAAGGGCGAACTCCAGCCAAGTCCTTGCCACCGGAACCGAAGCACCTTCCAGGAGAGCTTTCCCAAACGGTTACACCGCCACTAAATGCATTACACTTCACGTTTCACGCGGCACTTAGCAAGCGCCGTTCGCGTTACATCATCACACTATCGCTTGGAACGTGAAAACCACCACGGCACCAGACAACCGGATGTCGTTTGTTTAAATCGAACCGAACCGTATCGAACCCGTCTGCCTGAAGTATCTTGTTCGCTACTGCCCAGTGCTCGGTAAATACCGCCTACCTTGCGTGCGATCCACTGGTCGGTGTAAATATTTACTACACACTGCACCACAAACACGCAGAGCGAATGCACAACGGCGCGATGGCTGAAGACACGGTGGTGCACGCGAGCATCACCTACTAAGTTAACACCGTTTAGCTGCACCTTTCACTGGCAGCAACCTAAGGGCAGAGGCAAACCCACGCATACGTTCAGCCTCCACAGGGAGTTTTGTTGCAAGGAGAGCAGGACGGTGCAATCGCGGACTCGTACCGGAACTTCCGTGCGGTGCTGGCAAACGAATCGCACTGAGACGCTGGTACACACACGGAGAGTTCGAGACCGCTTTCGGGAAGGTTCGTGCCGGGAATCCTGTCGGGAGCTTTACCCCGAGAGAAACCACTCTCACGCACTCGCGTACTTCCACGGCTGATGCAGGTTTGCTGGGGGAGTCGGTTTTGGAAGCGTACGCCGGGGCACGTTCGTTCGCACCAGACGACAGCTGGCAAGTGATCCTTTAGACCGTCAAGTACGCGTTGGGACGTGGGATTGTTGTAACACAGCTGGCGAGATGATACAGGTTGGCGCAGATTTTGGTGGCATCTAGTACATTTCTAATTTTGCGAGATTCCTTGAAGCTTCCATGATTACTTCCAAAAGCCACTTATGCGGTTATTAGACGATGGAAAGTACTGTCCGATGGTTTTGGAAATTTTCTGCCAAACCGCTCCGCCCAACGCCAAACGCCGCGCCAGAGTCCAGTTTGACAGAGAATATCCAACAATATTTTCCATCGTCTAATAACCGCATTAATGACATTATTCTTCCGCGGATTGCAAACATCTAGGCGCGTATTTGCTCACTCGGCCAAGTCTTCCTCAATGAATACTTCAGACCCTTTGCTGATCGTTGCTCCGGAAATGCTCCAAATTGTTCAGCTTCTAGAAATAAAAAAAGCATTTAAATCTTTTGCACAGTTGACATCCTTATCGACGTGTTACTCACTGTAGCACACTCTGCGTGAATTCCGGCACACTGCAACGTTTTCCATTGACATCCATTGACCGAGCCAAAGCCCTTGGTTTTCCCCCACAATCTAACTCGCAAAAAAAAAACACCCGCTTACTGCGATGAGACGCACGACCCGAACCGAAGTGTCAAAAACAACACACACACACGCGCGCGCGCTCGGGGGCGAGAGTGAGAGCTTAAACGAGCGAGAAAACTCGCCGGATGTGTTGCCGTCTAGCGGCCGAACCGGATGCGATGTTAGTAATGAATGAAAATTCCTCCGCGATCTCCTCGAACCGCTCTCGTCCCGCCGCACTGTTGCAAACCGCGCTTGCGTTGAACGAAATCTATTAAATTATCGCAACGCCACCTACGACCTCCGGTGGCTTCGGTTTGCTTTTGTGTGCCCGGTTATCGGACGACCGTTGGGAGGTTGGTTCTCGGTGTCGGTGTTTATGCGTTCCACGCTTCCGCGCTTAGACCGCGCGGTAAACAACATTGCAGCGAATGGTTTCGTTATTTTGTCCCCCGCTTCGTCCACCGCGTTCGCCTTTGATTGGCTTTATCCATTCCAAGCGCTGCTTTCGAAACGGGCTCCAGCGGGGCGCGATGTGCGTCATTTGGTGGATCCTGTTGCAGGACGGGGGCCGTTGGAGTTTCGTGTTTCTAAGGCACACGGCCAGGCGCTCGGTGGAGCGTGTTGGAGGAGAGATGCAAGCTTCGAGAGCTCGGCTGCCCGGGCATTTTGGGGGCCCATTCAGGTTTATCTGCGAACATAAACGGAAACAGCTGTTATCACCGCGAGAGAGCATTCGTGGGCCAACGGGCTTTGCTGGACGCTGCTGAAAAAACAAAAAACAAACACTCTTAAGTAATGTGTTATTCGAGCCTGGTATTTTTGATTTGTTTTCCTGACAAAAAAAAAATAAAAATAAAATAAAAATAACATGAAATAGGAAAAATGTGACTCTCAAGTAGATTTTTCTTTCGAGCATTTAATGTTCATTTTTTTAAACATTTTAGGTTATTTCTAATATTTCCAACTTACCTTTACGTCCCACCCAGAAAGCGAACTATAATGCCTAACCTTAACGCCCACCGCTGGCCAACGTAAATAGCACATCAACTGAACGCAAAACCAATCTTGCGCTTCCCCTGAACGCCAAGATGATACGTTCAGAGCACCATGTTTCCGACACGCGGTTTGCCTCCTAACCAAACCCACAAAACAGAAGACAGCAGCTACCCAGAAGGCATACATGGGTTTTGCCGCTCGTTGAAGCCCGCTCCGTTGTTGTGAGTTAACATATCGACAAACCTTTTACAATATTTGAATTACCAAAAATTACGCCTGACAAACATGTGGAACTACCGCATAAACCGAGAAACAGGTAGTAATCCCCCTGGGACGGTTCCAGACCAAACCACAATACATCAGAGCTAAAATACAGAACACACAAAACCGCAGCCCGGCAGCCATTCTGGTGCTGGTGTTTCATTTCAAAATTCGTTACCATTTGCACAGCTGGGTGCGTAAATCGGAGCTCGGAATAAAAGTTGGACTGGTGCGTTGGAAAAGCCAGCATGCATTGGTCGGTTGGTTGCCGTACAAGTCAACTAATCTAGGTGCAATAGGAGAAACGCATCTGCATCTGTACCATCGTTTCACCGGCAACTCAGAACCACCTGTACGAGAGCGGTTACCAACACTTCACTTTATCAGTGTAAAGGCACAAACAAGCAGTGTGGTGCGACCGTGTAGAGCATTTCTGTTTAGATTTATCAAGAGCGAATGTAACTACCAAAAAGCTTTTGCTCCTGTTTGTGCTACTTGTTTTCGGACATATGGTGTCCCATTTCGGATGTGGCATCTGCATTGAAATATAAGCGCTTGTAAAATTGCAACGAACTTCATTTAACATTCTCTGAATTATATTACAATCCGCATGTTCTGCTAGGAGAGAGTGGTGCGTGTCTAATGCTTAACACTAACTATGCTAAAGTCTGCTAACCTGGTGTGATCGATTATTAGAGAAACCTCTACAGTTGTACTTCACAAATTATTGAAAAAAAAAGAGAATTAATAAATAATCTCCTAATCCTATCCCTTGCTTCTGCCTATCGTATGAACGAGCTTATGAAAAGTGATGGCCTTTGGTTGTCGGTGCATTTAAACAGGGATAATTCTGACCTTCCGTAAAAAAAGAATTTCCATTGACGCTCTGTCAAATCGTCGTCATAAAAAAAAAACGTCGGAACTGAAGTATGACGCTAGCTGATCGACGCCTAGAAGGATGAGGATACATTTCCGTTCCCACCGCACACATGGTACGCGTAGCGAGTAAACTGTTTCGTGTAAGGCACTGGTTTCAATTCCAAGTGGTCATTCGGTGTGTTTATACTTTTTGATGAATTTTGAGTTATATTTTTTTTGTTCGAAATACTGTCGCAAATGATCCCAAGAGTGATCGTATGTAAACAATACCATAAATAAAGCATTTATCTGACGGTTAGTACAAATTCGGTTAGCTAAAGCACTGTTTGCGCCTAAATGTATGCAATGTACATCGCTCAAAAATCCATTCTCAAACGATCAAAATAAAAATGAAAATGTACAGGATTTAAAACACTGTTCAAACACACGCATACACGCAATATGCTAAGAAAATACTCCTTAAGTAATGAAACATCTACACTCAGCTAATCCTAAGCTCACAAACGTACTTTCTACCCTTCTAAAGTTCTACGTGAAGTTCTAAAACGAAGTTTGGTTGCCAATGAACGGATAGCCTACTGTATGGCCTGCTTCTTAATGTATCAACGTCGTCAAAATCAATAAACATCACATTCTTCTTCTCGATTCAATTGCAATTACAATCTATTAGTCTAAACGCGCGCGTGGATCTGATAAAGGGTAATACTTTTTTGTACCAATTTCTAACAACGGCTAGGAGAAAGGGCATGATAATCAGGTATCTTTCTCACCGAGGGAATAACCGTATAACTCTTGCTAAAGCTCGTCACCTATGTTTGCGTGAGGGAAATGAATTTTTGTTCGTGCTGCTAACGTGCTGGCAGTTGAGTTAAAACTACATACCACAAGTGTCCCCACTATCGATTGCCATGGATGTTTCGATTGTAATGATGCTGCTGCTGCTGCTGCTGTGGATGCTGATGCTCGCTGAGCGTTTCCATCACGTCGACGGTCATCCGCAGCGGCGAGGAAGGCGATACGACCGGTACGCCAAGTGTTCGAGCAAAGGCACTACCCCCACCACCGGCTGAGGCGCTGAACAGCTGCGATGGTATCGGTTCGGCACGCTCCACCATCCGCACGATCCCTCCACCAGTACCGCTAGCGCTGGCACCACCTGCTGCATATTCCACGAAGTGGGAACCGGGCGAGCGGGCCCAAACGTTCGTGCTAGCCGACTGCGAACGGCGCGGTATGAACGGCTGCGAGAAGATGGCTTTGGCGCAAACGCGTCGCCCACCGTGCCACTTGCGGACGAGATACTTCATCCGCTCGATTGCCACCACGACCGTCACGATCGAGCGGAACGATTTGCGATGCGATCGGGACGATTCCAGCGATCGTGGTCCGCTGGAGAGTGCTAGGATTTCCAGCTGACCGGGCGGCAGCTGGGCATTGAGCAGGGCGAGCGCTTTCGCCTCGTTCTCCTCGTACGTGGTGAGCACGATCTGCAGGTAGCGCTTCTGGTGGACCAGCGCCTTCCGGTGGCTCTCGGAGCGTAGGTACTTCCCGAACAGATGGTTCGCACGCTCCTCCAAATCCTCCCGCTGGTTGTGTCCGTTCGAGATGCCGTTCCCGTGGGCATTGTAACGCTCCAGCTCCTGGATGCGAAGCTGCAGTGCACGCCGCTCCTCCATCATGAAGCGAAGCGTTTCCGCCTGCTGATGGTTTTCGCGCGCGTTCGCCTCCAGCATCCGGTTGAGATCCTTCAGCTTGTTCAGGAACTCCTCCGGCACGGCTTGCTGCTGTTGCTGCTGCTGGTTGAGTGAGTTTTCCCGCGAAAGCGCTTCCGTGAGGTGCGCTTCCCGTACGCGCCGTCGATCCACCTCCGACCGGAGACTTTGCACCGTATCGCGCAGCTGATTGCGCTCGAACTCGATATTGTCCAGCCGCAGCTTTAGCTCCTGGTACTCGAGCGAATTCTGACCCGAGGTGCGCTCGCGACGCGCCGACCGAAGCGATTCCGCTTCCTGCAGCGCTTCGATGCGCTTCTCCAAGCTTTCGATTTCTTTGTGCGCCAGCTCCAGCTTCTCCTGCTCGTGGTCGAGCTCCAGTTCGAGCGTTTCCTTCTCTTTCAGCACGCGGCCGAGCTCTTTCTTCACCTGCTCGCCATGTTCGGTGCGTTCGGTGATTTCGCGCTCGAAGCGTTCCCGCTCGCGCTCGAGCACCCGCTGCAGGTCGGCCGTTCGTTCGCGCTCGCGCGCAATCTGCGCCGTGTGCAGCTTCAGTTCCCGCTCGTACCTGGCCACCGTCTCCGACTCGAACTCGATGCTACGATTAAGGCGACGCTGTGGTGAACCATCCTGCGGGGAGACCTTTCCTTTCATCAGGAGATAGTTATCGAACGACTTCGTTCGCTGCAGACCACCGACCATCTGCGAGAGCCGTTCGCATTTCGAACGCTCCTCATCGAACTGGCGCCGCAGCGTAATCTCGTTCTCAATTGCAGCCTCGAGGCGAACGCGTATCGTTTCGATAATGACCGCGTCCTGCTGCTGGATGGCGGCCGAGTTTTCTTTCTCAGCTTCCAGCAGCTCCTGCATCCGGCGACCCTTATCCATCTCTAGCTGCAGCTTCTGCCGCAATTCATCGAGCTCGGACGGTTGCCGACCACCGGGAGGCTTTCGTGGCGTGCTGCCACTGCCACCTTCCCGGCGTTCGTCTTCCGTGTTCACTTCGTCACTCTCGATCGCTTTGAGAATGCTCGAATCGAGTTGCGCCGAATAGTTAAGCTCTTTTTCCAACTGCTCCGCGATTTCCTCCACCGAGAACGGTTTCGGGCTGGACGAGTTATCGCTACGCAGCAGCTGCTGCTTCAACCGTTCCACCTCCGCTTGCAGCTGCGCATTGCGCTCCCGCTCGTCCCGCAGCTTCCCCGTCAGTGATTCATTTTTCTCCTGCATCTTGTCCTGTATGTTTGTGAGCGCCTCGTGCAGACTGGTCCCGTCGTCACCGATCTGTTGAATGATCATTTTCTTTTCGTTCAACGCCGAGCGTAAATCTTCCGACTCGTGCTTGCAACCGGTCAGATCAATACGAACACGCTCCAGGGCGAGCATCTTCTCCGTCAGCAGCAGCTTCGTTTCCTGCAGCTCCTCCTCGAGCTTGGTGCAGTTCTGTTTCAGTGCCTGCACGTACGACGGGTTCGAGCTGAGCGACGTGTTGCTGCGGGCGATCTCGTTCTTGAGCCGGTTGAGATCCTCCGTGAGGAACCGATTGTCCTCGTTCAGTATCTCGATCTCGTGCAGACGGCTTTTGTAGTTGCCCTGCATGATTTTCAGCTCCGTCTCCTTCGCATCGAGCGAGCGCAACTGTTCGAGATACTTCTCCTCGTTTTTACTGTAGTTCAACAAATCCTTCTCCAGCTTCGACATCAACTCGTCCTTGTGGCCGATCGTTTTGTTGAGTGATTCCACCTGCTGGCGCAGCGTGTCCACCTCCAACTTCTGGCGCTGCTGTTCCGCACGCAAACCGGTCGCTTCCTTGGCGGCGTCCTCCATCTCCAACCGAACGCTCTCGTACTTGGCGTTTAGCTCGCTCAGCTCGTGCTCCTTCTGGCCCACCTGCTCCAACGCCGCCCGTAGTTCCGTCTCTTTCTGCTGCACATCGTGCGCCTGCTGGTCGAGCCGGCTGAGCTCCAGTTTCACCTGCTCAACCTCATCGCGCAATTCCTTCTTCTCCTGCATCAGATCCTCGTACAGCTTGTTGCGTGCGGCAAGCTCCACCTGCAGATCGGCAATCTGTTCCACCTTTTCCTGCAGCTCGGTCTTCAGCGCGGCGATCAGTTCATTCTTTTCGTTCACCACCCGCTCAAGGCTCAGCTTTAGCGACTCTGCCCCATCGGCGCCATCAACTATCTCCTCGATGACGGCCGGTTCCCGCACCAACGGTCTCGCGGCACCGGTACTGTTTGCACCGAAAAACATCAACATCGGTGTGCCGCCCGCAGCGCCCGGTGTCGGAGCAGCCGGTGCCGAGAGACGGTGATGGGGTGATGCGTCATCGGCGAGCGAGAAATCGATCTGCCGTGGTACATACTCGGGCGTCGGGGCGCTGCTGCGCGGCTGGTCCGGTATGCGCGGTACGGCCGAGCAGACGTCGTGGAAAAAGTTTGAGCGCAGCGGGATGGAATTCAACATGGTAGAATCGTGGCCACCGCTCAGCATGTGCCCTCCGAGCGGGATGGACGATTGTTTGGAATGGTTCGGGAGCAGGGATGTACCGGAGTCCTTTTGTGTGTCCAGTGTGTGAGGGAATACAGAGAAAGAAAACGCGTGTGCGTACACGGGAACGGTCGCACACAGATTAGAACACAATTATTTTTCAGTAAATTGGAGAATTGCTTGCTTAAGGAGAGCGATTCGATGAAGGCGAATTGCGATGCAGCTTGCCCAAATATCGGAACAAGTGAGCTCAGTTGAGAGCAAAGTATACATTTCACAATACCTTACTAGTCTCTCTTAATAAGGCGGACTAACAAGCGTTACCAATCGGTTACTTAAAATCATGTTCTAACTGAAATTACAGACTCATTGTTTGATTGAAACGCTACGAACGTTATGGTTGTGCCATTATTATAAATAATATGTTGGTGTGTTTTTTTTGTTTAACAAGTATGCATCTATTTACTTCAACTTAAACGTAGCAAAAATTCGATAGTAAGTGCAACATCAATAATCGTTACTCAAGCTAATGAACTACTGTATGACTATTATTAACCAGATGGAGCGCACAAAGCTAGTAGTGTCTGTAAGCAGCATGAGCACAAATATAGTCGCTAGCGAATCATTTCAGATTGCTCAGCAAGTAAACGTAACCTTTATCGTCAGTATGCAGAAGTCGGTCAGAAACATCTGCATTGGAGGAGGTCCGTACGTGAGAACCAAACAGACGATCAAGACGATGCGTACACACGCGACCATCCCAAAAAAACGGAGATGTGTGATAGGTTTTTTTTTAATCCGTTGAAGCACGGTGTGCACACAGAGAAAGGTTAGGAAAACAGCTAGGTTAGTATGTATAAACAACGGACCGGTCGTCTGCCAGTCTCCTACTTACCATCGGAATGCTGTGTGCCGGCAGGAGACCTTCTAGCGGACTCTGTTCCGGCATCCGCCGCATCACCATGTCCGATTCGTCGCAATCCGTTATCGAAACGACATCGCTCAGCGTTCGTCCTCCGTCGTCATCCTTGGCGAGGTTTGCCGATGCCGCTGCTGCCACTTCGTTGCGGTGTTTTGTGCCGACCCCGTCTTGACCGGCCACCATTTGTGCCAGCCGTTCCTTTAGCTGATCGATTTCATCATTCTTGTCAGCCAGCATTGTTTCCATCAGATCCGGTAGCGCCGCCTTATTGATCATTTCGTTCTTCATGCGCTCCTTCAGCTGACGGATTTCTTCCTCTTTGGCGCGCAGTTCGCCCTCCAGCCGTTGGTCGTGCTGGGAGCGTTCCCCGCCGTCCTGATTCATGGCGAGCTCCTTCTCCTGGCGCGCAATCGCCTCCTGGCTGTTCTCGAGGAACTGCTTCAGATTGACGATCTGCTTGTCGCGCGTTTGTAGCGTTTCCTTTAGGTTGTGCAGTTCGTTCTGCAGGTCGTGCACCTTCACCGTAAGCTGCGACGTGCCCTGACGGTGAAGTTCCTCGGCGCGCAACCGTTGCTCGTCGAGCTTTGTCTGGAGGGACGATATTTTTACCGACTGTTCGGACATTTTCTCCTGCAGTACATCGCGTTCGTGCTGGATCTCCTGCAATAGAAGGTGGGGAGAGGATGAGAGAAAAGACTATTTAAAAATGGACCGAAAAACATATACGAGAATGTTGAATAACAAGCTAGGAAACCCCACTTGCTATACTCCATATTCGAATTCTCCCGAAAGAGTACGACCCACGCTCATCCCACACTTTACAAACGAGCATTGTGGATACAAGCAAAGGGAACGGTTTATCTAAAATCCCAATCTCCCGAATTCCCAAAAGACAGAAAAGTTACCACTGCTACACTCGGTAACAAACAGAATCCGATTGATCTAATCCGCTTCGTACGGTTATGACATGGAAATGAAGCTCCATCGGTGCTGCCGCACTGTAGAACGTCTCGTTAAATCTGGGCATGGTTCGATTTATTTCCTACATTGTTGCAGCAGAGCACCGACGGAATGACGTAACGACGTTCAGATTCGCAAATGATGAGGCCGTTTTTTGACTCTCTTGTTGTGTAAAGTACACACAATTTGTAGAGGTCAAGGTGTGTGAAGTGAAACGGTGGCTTTTATTCCAAGTGCGTTCGTTTGTAACTTCAATTTAACGTTTGATTAGTGGCTTTTGTTGAATAAACTATACGGCTAGTTATTAAAATCAACAGATTCAAATGAAGCTGTATTACGCCCAAATGTATGCTTTTCGCATAACGTTAATCGGAAAGTCTAGTCCATTAATTTTTAAACAATTATTCTATTGTTTGTGTAGTGAAAAAGTTAAATAACTAATATCGGCGATATAAATTATTACTTTTCAAATAAACACTGTTCAATGATCAATTTGTTTCGAAATTTCTTCCGAAATCACGTTTCGTGGGCTCTCCTCTCGGGAGATTCTCCCATCAAAAGGTCTAAAATGTAATCTTTAATCACCCTAATGCACGTGCCAGAGAGAGACAAACGATTCATGTCATTTTGCCAAACTTTACTACAAATTAATTGCAGAACCGAAGATAAGTCAACCACAACCAGCCCAAAAAGGGACCAACAAGTTGGTGTGCCGTGTGATTTTAATATTCGAAAAGGTGTTCAGAGAATAGCGTCGCTACCTGATTTCGTCGTATGCTAATTGGATTGACGCGCGCAGAAAGCAGCGGAATGTCCATTCTGTCGTTATCATTAGCTAAAGGATCCCAACATCGCCAGCCGGATTGTTGATGTTATCCTTGGAAAATCTCCCAAACGATTTCTTGTCGATGGCCCGTTGCTATGGGTGATACTTACACCGAAAGGCTCCACCACCATCAAGCCGAGCTTCTTAAAACCAACTCCCCCGTTCACAATGCCGCTGTCTCCACTGCTGTGGCTGCTGCTGCTACTGTTGCTACTGCTGCTTTCAGGACTAATGCTGCCGGTCGGAAACATTGGACCGTCGCGAGACCATTCACCGCACCGAAACGCAGAAACAAGATACTCCAGACCGGGCACCGTGGCGTAGGGTGAGGGTGCTATTTTTAACGCGATAAAAACACTCCACTGGTTTGTCTGTTTATGTGCATTTAGCAAACGACCGAGCGAGCACAGGATCAGTCCCTCTTGTCTCACCCTCAAGATTTTAGTATGCTCGACGGTAGGTTGTTTTCTTCTTCATAATATGTTGTTCGATTTTCTCACCACCACTTCCGGACACGGGCACAGCATTCCGGGTTTCATTCAAAGCAAATCGTTTGCTCCGACACACAACACGCACTCACGGTGAACACGACGGTGGACCATCCTTCCGACAATTGGGAGCCTAAGTCTTTTCTCTGTTGGGAGATTATTTTTCTGCAGTGCAATTGCTTGTTGGTTCGGTTGCTTTCGCTACGGTTTTCTGGTATCTGATTATAATTCACCCTCCTCACTCCGTTCCCTTCCTCCCCGCAAGCAACTGTTTGAAATTCCATTGCCGTCATTTCCTTCCACCGATTGGATACACAATGAGTTGCAACGTTTATTTTTTTTTTACAAAGCACAATATTTTCTCTTCGGACACAGTTCAATCGCGCGTCCGGATGGACTCTTTGTCCATCAATATCCGGCCGATGCGAATGTCGAGTCCGGTTGCCGTAACACGCTACGGGCACGGCATACTGTGATTGGACACGTGATTTGCATTTCACATTCCAATGAAACCAGCAAACAAAAATGTCAAAGGTCCTACGGAGGATCGGAGGATAACGCTAACGCCAACATCAGCCCGATGCGGAGAGGGAATATTTTTTTCCATCATGCTTTTGTCAGGTCCTGTGCATCGCTCCAAACTGATGTCAACTGCAGGTGTTCAGGATAAAAGGAAGCTTTTTTATATTTGCACCGATAAGAGTAGCCCCGGTGAACTTTTCATCGGTCGGAGCTCAAAGCGTTGTGGCTTTCAAGGGTGCTTGTGACCGAACCGTACGGCTTACTGCACTGCCTGTGCGGCTCAGTAATTAGGAGAAATTGAAAGGATGTTCAAGATAGTTTACCTTTGCTGCATTGAGCCGCTATTTGCGTTGTTTTCAAGCGCTTTGAAGAAGTTAAAAAGGAGGAAACGTCGTTGCACCACTGTTGCAGACTGTGACGTATTACGCCAAAAAGTATGCAATCTGTTTGACCAATATTTTGCTTGATAAATTAACAAATATTTCACGACGGGAAGTGACAGATGCTTGTTGTGATCACAACAGAAAGCAACCTGTAATACAATATCCGCCGCAAGCGTATAGATTTCATGAAAATGAACCCTAAATCAAAGCATCAACTAAAAAAAAAAAAACATCACACGAAATCGTTTTTCCAAAAAAAAAACCCAACCCAGGAAATTCTACCCATTCGCACCACTACTCGAAAACAGTTCGGGAGCGATTCTCCCCACGAATCCAAAACAGCTCCAGCGCGTACCCAAAACGCGCATCTGGGCGTGATCATAAACGTAATCAACTAACACTGGTGCCCTGTGGCGTAAACACGGCCAGCATAGAGGGCAGGCGTTGCGGCAATGCTACCGAGCGTTTTCAACCCGTGACACCATTATGAGCGGGGAGGCTAAGGAAAAATGAGGAAGGTGAGGTATAAATAATGCTGCAGTGTGTGGTTGCGATGATCCCGAGGGTGAGACGAACCCATCACCCTCACAGGAAATGCGTTTCATCTGCACTTCATTCGGTTGGGAAGAACTAAGCTCCTAGCCGTGCATGAGAGCGTGTAAGCGTGCACAAATAAAAGTAATTCCTCCAAATCCCTTTCCCAACTGCAGCACGCAGCAGCAGTGCCGTACGAACGTCATCACTTCGAGATGGGATCGAATTAACGCTGCCCCAGTATGCGCACACGCGATGACGCTGTCTGCGCCGTGCATGACGCGACAGTCGGAAATAATCGCTCATCATTTGCGTACACCGTACATCATTCGCTCGCGGAGGAGCAGCACACTATTGCACACACTATTAATAAACGCTGCTGGGCCGAAATGGGCAGTACTCGAACCACGCCACGCCACCGTTGCGTTACGTTCTAAAGGTTGTACACAATTTATCACGACCGACGTGTACATACTTTTCCAAAGTTCTCAGTTTACTTGACACTTTGATAGATAGACACGAGCGCACATACGCGACGCGTAGCTGAGGGTTTCCCAAACGATCGTCCGACCTCATGAACGAACTACCGACTGAGCGGACGCTCCCGTCGGAGTTGGCAGTGAACCCATCGGCCGTGCCGGTGGGTAAAGTTGTGACGGCAAGCTTACGGCGGCTGCGCACTACATCACTTCCATCGGAAACGGGAGAGTCCGGGAGAGCCAATGAGAGAACAGCGCACTTAGTATCTGACGATCTTACTTTCTCTTTCAATTCTCGAATTCTCGATCATGAAGTCGGCTTGTCGGCGGATACACACACGTCACCCGCATAATTGAAGATCCGTCCAAGTGGTCACACGTTCTGCGCGAGTGTAGCGACCGAATCAAATTTAGTGATATTGGTGAAGAAATGCACAAAAAGAAGCTTCATTGGGTAGGGAAATAAGAGCGACCATTGGGAATTGAATACCCTCTGATTTAGGTGCCACTTTGCTAGTGTCAACCGGTGACCGATGTCACATGACATTGGACATGGGCGGGAGACCATTTTGCAACGACTCAAACCGACGACTCCGGTGCCTAGGTGTCTCTGTTTTTTTTTTTTTGGGAGCAACGAGAACGGTCAGTCTGACATTGACCGGACTTTGACACACGCAGCGGTGTCGCGAGAAAGGTTTTCGTTCATGTCCGTCACCCTCCTGTACGGGCCCATCCGCCCGAGCTCCATGCAGTCCGAAATGTTTATTTCCATACAAACGCACGCGACGCGCTGGTGATGGATGGTGGAAATACGAACAGATCGGTTTCCGTTCGAACCGCTAAATATAGCTTCATTCAAGGTCCAACGATGCTATCAAAACTAGGTGGTCCGTAGGCAGAAGGGAAACCGACGGTCTGCACCATCTATGCGACGATTCCGTCGCACGCGTGTCGATCGGGCTACTCCAAACAACGATTAGAGAGCTCGCGTTAGGATGGGTGGGAAATGAGCTGGGTATTTTCGAGAAGTGAAAATCACTTTGTCAATCATCACACGCTTCTAGACGCACATTTTGTTAGTTCCAAAACATTTACCTCTCGTACTCTAAAAACAGAATGTTTTTTTCTTCTTTATGAAGATTGCCTCTTGTTATGAACTAGAATCGTATGAAAATTTAACGCTGCTATACTTATACCGCGATGATGAAAACATCCTTAAAGCTCATTAGAAAAATCTACCACAAACAGTGATAAAGTGTTAGTCATCCCAAAAACAGCCTCTTCTCCAAAGGATACTATTTAGCACAACACAGATACGCTTTCGCTCTTAACGGCTCTCATAACGGCATAAAGTAACTCAAATCTTTTCTTACAAAAGAAAAATCAAATCAACTACTTACCGCATAACCGCTCCTGATGTTGCTAATTTGCATCTCGAGATCGTTGATACGCTTGATGGCGACATCCTCGACGCGCGAATGCCGATGGAGCTTATCGAAGATCCGTTGCACTTCGTCGACGGGCAGGGGCGTTACCGTCGGTTTACCATCGTCACCCACTATCGAACCATCGTCCGCCCCACCACCCGACGCGCCCTTGCGCGACCGATGCATCGGGCTGTCCTGGTTCACGGACACATCCTCCGACGGGCTGCTGCAGCCCACCGACGCGCCCGAGGTCGAGTGCAGCGTTTCCAGGTTCTTCGTTTTGCGTTCGAGCGTTTCCTCGATGTCGCGCAGCTGGACGGTGAGTGCCTCCAGGACGATGTTCTGCTCGGCCGTCGGTTGCCGCCGGCGCAGTTCCTCCTCCAGGCGGGCAATCTTTTCGTCGTACCCACGCCCGACCAGATCCGTCTTGATGCTCTCCACTTCCTGGTGGAGCGATTCGTTTTGCTGGTTCTGCACGTCGATGTACTTCTCCAGCTCCTGCGAAGGGGTAAAAAACGGAATTCGTTGCTGATGAAAATCAACTACATGCTATCCCTGGGCATGGCGCGGATGCTTACCTTCGCCTTCGTCTCCAGCACGTGCTCGTTGATTGTCTTGCTTTCGATCTGCGTTTCGAGCTCGGAGATAATTTCACGCAGCGTGAAGCCCTTTTCGATGGAGTCCTTCAGGTCGGCTTCCATCTTTCGCAATCGGTCGTCCCGGTCCGCGATCTGCGCCGTTAGCTCCTTCACCTGCTGCTCCATCGATTCCAGCTGTTGGCAACACAATTTGGCAATGCGCACCCGGTATGCATACACACATTGCACATTGAGTATTAGCGTTGATGCACTTCCTTCGCAAACCTCCTCTACCCCAGCAGTGTCCTTTTGCGTACGCGTACTTAAAAAACGTGTCAAACGTCTTCAAGCGTGTGGATTTGTTCATCCGCTTTCTTTAAATGCTAGCTTTCTACAGATAATTTCTAACACAATGTGGCACTACAACGTGGTGTTTGTACATGAAGGTATGCGTAGATGCGATGGTAAGAAAAAAGTCATGTATGATCTCATGGCACAGGCAAGGGAAACGTTCTCAATGGCACTAATGGCTTAACAATCACGCTTCAACGCTCTGATTCACTATCACGCAAACACGTCATACACACACAGCTCACAAATTACAAAACAGACTTCGGTCCCCAAAACGTGCTCATAACGCTCTATCGGTTAGACATCGTGACACTACTGGAAATGAAAAAGAAGTAGGAAATGACGGTAGCGATGCAATAATGAGATGGTATATGAGCAAGGAAATGTTTTATGCTAACACTAGCATAGTGCAGGGACGAAGAAATTTGATTCGCAATAACATTTCATTGATCGAAGCAGTTTTCCTACTGTTTTGTAACAATTACACACCAATACGATATTTGTAAATAAACACATACGGCTAATATATTGAAATTATTACGCGAAGTTTGTAATTCTATAGCGATTGTAACACGATAAACAAACATTGTAAAGAGAAACAATATAGCTTCATATTCTAAACATGTCTCTTGATTGCGTTAAACTATATTAACCAAATATTAATCGGCCAATTTCTCTAGTCGATTGCATGCTTGCAAGGAATTTGCACCTTTTGCGCCCGAAAGTATGCAATTGTGTTACCAATCTTTTAGCGAATCGAATATTTACAGTAAGTTTATGAGCATTACAACGTACCATTGAGAGTGTATCCTTGTCCTTGACTCCTTGTTAGAAGACTTTTCTTTTACGCTCGTATATTTAGTGGTTCATCTTTTATGCATCATTTACAAACACCAACGTTACCTGTAGTGCGAGTTATCCCTTAAGGGTGCTTATGATTACCACTAGCCGATACCCAAAAGCAAACAACTCTAGAGCAAATTGTGTATTACGCACCCGCGGAGCTAACTATTTCGAAGCTGGAGTGGTGCATATGTAAGCCTAGTTTAATTACGCTATCCCCTCCGCGTTTTGGTGCTCCTATCTATTTCGACCGAAATACGCTAGTATCCCCTATACCCAACCCTCGGTGTATATCTCATTCAGTAACACTACACTTACGTTTGCAGCAAATGCCCGATTTTCTTTTGCATATCTACAGTCGCTCACGCATCCTTCCTAATTAAGGGTGAAAGACGGTGCACATTACGGTACGGATACGACAAAACGGCCGGTGTTTGGAGAAGAAAGAGAAGAAACGAATCGTGTACGTGTGCGAAATCATAATGAAATCAAATCAAATCAATATTAGCAAACGACAATGTCGTCCAAGAAAATGTTATAAAATTTTGATTACGAGTTAGGAATGATTTAGGAGGGTGGGAAGATATAATGTTAACGTAAGCATTAAACATTGACAAAATGATATCACACGCACCGGACGTTCGTTCGTCGCACGGTGTTTATTGTTGGGTTTCGGTGTGCATAGTACGGAGAGCATGTGAAATGTGTGAGTGTGCATAAACATATGGAAAGCGTTGCGTAGTGGAAAGAGAAGAGAAGAAAACAGAAGAAAATGCAATATACAACTCGTTAGTAGGTGGTTGCGGAAGCTACAGGTGATTCCCAATCACGAAGTTATGCGTGGTATCGTTATTGCGTACTAATTTATACATTAGACTTCAACTGACTATTCGGTGCGAGTGTTGGTGTTGGTGGTTTGTGCCTTCTGTGATTACGCTTATCCAGCTCATCGTTCCAACGTGTCGTTTTTATTTGTTTTGTTGCGTAAAGATACATTGAAACCATATGGTGTATGTGTGTACAGTCAGGCCTATACTAACAAACCAGCTCCTCTACGTGCAGGGGTGTTGTTTACGTGCCACTGGATGAGTGTTTGAGAAGGAGAAGGAGGAGGAGCTGATCTGTTGCACTTATTTGTCTATAGCTTCTTGTGGCCAAGCAGCGACACGCGCCTGACACGAAGGTACACGAAGAAAGAAAAGAAAAACGACTCCACGCAGCACGCAAGCAGAAGCCTCGAAAGCTGTGTGATGGAACCGACGAGACCCATCCCCATCCCGGTTGCACAAACTTTCCAAAACCACCCGCAAACCTACACAAACACACACACACCCAACACATGTTCGTACTTACCTCCTTGCTTATACGCTCGAAGTTAACCTTATCCTTTTCCTTCTCACGCAGCGCACCTCGCAGGCGTTCGATTTCCTTCACGAACTCGTCACGTTCCTGCTCACGTTCGGCGGCCTGATCTTCCAGGAACTGGCGTGTTGCTTTAAGCTGTTTATCGGCCGCTTCGATCTGCCCGTACCGCGACGAAACGGAAGCAGGTCGCCGTTGGGTGCGTTCGGGAGTACAGCAGCAGTAGCAGAAGCAGCCCATGTTTCATCGATTTTCAATTGATATTTCGATATGTTTCCATTCATTTCGTACAATATGAAACGGTACCATTAATCCCCACGGGTGAAGGGACGAACATATGGCAAGCATGCACAGAAAACGAGAGGCAAAGAAAAAAAGCGATTTGAGGTTGTGAAATATGTACAAAATCAACACAGCACGGAGGCACACAATCATTACAATGTTGTAAGCGTTGACATCGATGGATGGATTTCTTGGAAATTGGAAGCACTGGCAGACAGCGTTTGATATTATGGATAAAGCTCCCAAGTCTAGGATAATCGTCTTAGACAGGGGTAGGCAAAGATGTGCAAAGCGTAACTCTCAAAAAGTTTATAATTCACTCATTTCCAGTCGTATTGTTGGAAACGAATGCGTATGTAGGAATCTCCCCAGATTGTGTTTATCGATTTCATAAAAATGTCCTTATGAAATGAATAAATAAAAGGCTATTTGGCAATCACTGTTTGTGGATAAAGGAGCGTTGTACGTTCTTGCTTGTACCGCTTATGAGCAAACTGGTAAGCAATTTTGTTCAATACGAAAAAGAATTAAAGCAATGTTTACAGAATCAAGACGTCAAAAACAGAAACACAGCATCTCGTTTCGTCGAACTTTCAAACACTTAAAACATCCTCATTTCGATTTTCCAGCGTATTTTGATTTTCCTTGCTCGTTCCAAGAAACACACTGATTGCGTATTAATCGCGAACACACACAAAACACATTTTCTTTGCGTTCTCCGTACTCCGGTACTCAGGGAGGTGGAAAAATTCGTTCCATTTTCTTCACAAGCACAGATGACAGTTTTGATTAAACTTGGTCAACTGAAAAAAAAAACCCGTTCCAGGAATGCTTGATCGCGGGTATAGTGCATCTGGCTACGATCAGTTGACGCCAGGATAGAAATCGATGAGTTTTGACATATCTGGGGCAACCATGCTGCGCCAGGGAGGGTTAAAATATTTTTCACACATGACGGGAGTGTGTAAACCATACGTGCGGTGTGTAACGCAACATTTTTTTTTCTGCTTTACACGAACCAGTTGGCGCTTATAGAAACCTTCTGAAGTATTACAAAACATTTGCTACCGTAGGATTACACTATGCTGTCGTTTCGTTGCTCTTGCTACACATTGCATAGCTTCAGGCGTTAAACATGAAATCCACACGCCACTTACATCCTAATTGCTATTAAAAGTTATTTAAATGCTTTTCGTTTAATAAAAGTAGCAAAACCAGTAGCATACCTGCGATTGCAAATCCGTCCGATCGCGTTTCCTATCCTCCAGGTACCGCTCACCCTCACGGCAGAAGTCTTCCACCAGCTGGAGCAGGATGGAATTGTCCTCGATAGTTTGATCCACGCCGGTGCTGCCCAACAACGCTTTCGCCCGTTCCTGCAGCTCCACAAACGAATTGTTCACCCGCTGAGTGGTTGGTAGAAGCGCATTCGTTCCGTAACCCTCACTGAACTCCACCCGCTGGCTGTTTAGCTCGAGCAGATGCTGCTTCGTCTCGGACAGTTCGCTCACCAAACTGCTCTGCTTGCTTCGAGCCTCGGCCAGCTCGTTCTCTAGATGCTTACATTCGTCTCTCGACTTCAACAGACAGTTCTTTAACTCGTGCAGTTGCATGCTCAGGTCACCGTTCAGCTGCAACCCGGCCAGATCGAGCGGGAGACTACGACATGTCTGGACAGCCACCAATTGCTTCGCCGTTACCCGTTCCGGGGCACTCTCGCGCGCAATATTCTCATCGAACGAGCGAGCAGTTTCGAGCGACTTGCCGCGACGCTTCAATCCGTCCTCTTCCTCACAGCTGTCATTCTTTTCGGACACCTTATCCGACACATTATCCGACACATCCTTCGCGTCGGCACTGCAAACGGTAGCCGATGGTGACTTTAGTTTGATACGCTCCGACAGCGCAAGTAAGCTGAGCGCTTCCGCCTTCAGCCGCTCCATGCATTCCTCCAGGTTGAGCGAAATGTTTTCCGGTTCCGGTTCGCCGTCGCGTGGCTGCGTTTTGGCCGACACGTACTCCACCAGCGAGGGATCCTCGATGATGGAGATAAGCCCGGACACGTCGGGAGCGTATTTGAGCAGTTTACACGATGCCAGGAACGAAACATCCGTCCCGTTCAGCTCGCTTTCGCTGGCGGCGGTGCAATCGGCACCAGCCGTTCCTACCGGTTCGCCCAGCACACTTTCATCGACACTAACATTGGCCGCCACGAGCGACGCATTGCCGAGCTGCTGCTGGTAGCGGTGCAACTCTTCCAGCACGGTACTGTTCAGGTCTTCGCCGCAGATCGAAAAGTACTTGGCCAGCCCGCCGACCACATTGCGCAGCGTGGACGATAGCTCCCGCAGGTTATCGCGTTCGCTAATGATTTTATCGAGACCGCGGCTCGAGTCGAACGTCGTGTGGCGCTTCAGCTTACGCTGCAGCTGCTTCTCGAAGTCGTTCTTCATGCGGGCCATCTGCGGGAAAACGTACGGGAGTCATTATTTATTCACGGCGGGACGATACAAACGCTGCCAGTAGCCTTACCTCTTCCTCATGTTTGAGTTGCAGTTGCGCGATTTCCAGCTGACTCTTGGCGGTGAACTTCTCCCGCAGCAACACCAGCTCCGGTGGCCAATCGCTATCCTCAAACGAGCTGTCTGTTAGCAGGGTCTGGAAGGGAAAAAAAACACAGAGACCGATTAGTACTTTAATGCAGTTTGAAGTGATGAATAATCGGGTATAACAATTTTATCTTCTTCAATACCAAGTTGATTAAATATTTGCAACTGTTGATTAGCAATATGCAATTTGAAGTGATGAATAGTCGGATGATATATACAGCCGCATAGGAATTTCAAAATGAAATGAAAATAAGATTAAAATTTCACGATTGAAATAAATCCAATTCTGATGAACCTTTACATCTTCTCCTAGACCAAGTTAATTACATATTTGCATCTGTTGCTTATCAACAAATATAACAAATAACAAACAAATATTTTGTTTAACAAACAAATAACACGATTAATATTGTAATGTAATTTAAAGTGATGAATAATCGGATGATGTATGCAATCGCATAGGAATTTCAAAATAAAATCATAAAAAAGATAAACTTTAACAATTGAAATAAATCCGATTGTGATAAAACTTTTTATCTTCCTCTAGACCTAGATGCAGCAGTTGATCAGAAAAACAATCGTAGAATGCAACGTTATAATACTACACAAGCCCCAAGCAGGGCTGTAAACTCGGGACAAACTTAAACCATTGAGGCGTCCACGTGGCGACGATAACGCATTCGAATGGGCTGACGCCATCGAACTATTTACAGCCGAAGAGAGCTCATTGCCGCTTCGCTTCTCATCCCCATGCCGCACCGCGGGTAGACGAAGAGCACAAAACACAATTTAAAAAAAATTGAGCATAACAAAGCAGCTGCTCGAACGAAACCTTCGCCGGCGTCGAGGAGCATAATTTGTGTTTCGATACTCCAGGAGCCAGCCGACATTGTTTGGGGTAACGAAAATGGTAACTGCTTGGCCAACGATGTAAACAGCAGCATAAAACCGTATTGTGTTACGCAGTTCGTGTGAGTATCGGTCCCCGACAGGTTCCGTCATGGGATGGATTGTTGTTTATTCCCTTGGCCCGTTCTAAGGAGAAGGTTAACTGTGCCGATTAATTCGTACCGAAACTAACCATTTCATGCACCGAAGACTCTCGTTGACAGTTCCAATCGAAACTGCTTCACTATTCAATAATTGAGCATTTTTCAGCATGCGCTCGAATAATCAATCTCGATTGGAAGCTAGACTAGGTCTTCTTTTCAAGCCGAAACCAAAACAGAGGGCAATCGTACGAGTCGCGAGTCTGCTCACAAACGCGGCGGACAGCTCGATGCCATTGATCCCTATCACATGTTATGCTACAACCGCTGCCCCAATCCCCGACTACGCGAGTTCGGTGGAATTTTCGGTGAGGTTTAATGCGCGGCGGTAGTAAAAATAAGAAACAACAACTGCAACGGCTCACGGTGGAGAAATGCATCCATCCCCTCTGGCACCGTGAGGCGGAATGTTCGTTCGGTTATATTTAGCCGGCGTGGAACATCATCAGAGCCCCAGCATCAGAACCATCATCGCATCGTGAAGATCAGTCCCATCCGTCCGTGTGCGACATTAGTAGCAGCATAAGTGTTGGGGTTTCCGCGGCTGCAGAATGCATTTCACCGGAGGTTCTTCCTCTTCAACCCGCGTCAAGTCGTTCCACGAACCGCGAAACCCATTTCAACCATGTCGCGCCTTTATGTTTTGCCTGGCCTGGCTCGCCCGCACGCAATGAGCCGGCACCGGAACACGGGGTAGGAAATGCGTCTGCCACGCAGGCGAGGTTAATGTCAGACCCCGAACATGATGCTCCTCCTAATAATCCTACGACTCGATCAAAACGGAGACGGCGGTCGCCGTTTGTCTGTCGGTTAATGTAAATAAATTATGCGTAAATAAATAATTAAAAATCAACCCCGTGTTGCCGAACCGAAACACACATCTCATCACGTCTCGCGTGTGACGCTGGGTAAACACGTCAATAGTGATGATTCGATTTGTTGATTTTTTTTTGCGACTAAACACAAACACTAACCCTCCTATCGGCAATCGGGTGGGAGAAAATATTTTAATTACAATTTCGCCAAGCGATTTTCGATCCACTTGCGTTCCGCTGCGAATGGAAGGCTGCGAATGGAAATCCTTATGGATTTCAAGTGGATTGAACTAGATTTGCGATGCTTCGATGGTTGGTGAAAGCGAAAGTGTTACATTTTATACTGAACAATGTCGAGCACGAAAGAAATATGCACTATTCCCATCGCGTTTTTTGTTCACCTTTTTTTCCATTAAATTCAAATCGTCGTTTTTATTTGTTTACTTCCCATCCAAGCAAGCTTAAACCGCTCCTAGGGCTGTCCCGGAGAAAATACCTCCCTAAGCGCGCGGTTGCAATCATTAATACTAATTTAATTTCGGCCACCGTCACCCGCCGAAGGGTGTTGACGGATTTGGGCCACCTAGCATCCGGCAGTTCCGGAACGACAATAAGCAACAAAGGCAACATGAAAAAAACAAAAATACACGGACCACGAAAAATATGTCAACTGTCGATGCGTTCCGTTTCGGTGGGGCATGGATAAAAGTGCGTCCAAGATTCAATTACCCGTCGGAAAATTCCCACCACGATGCGCTCGTTTATTTTTGGCCTCAAAAACAAGGGCTCGTCGGGATGGGGGAGGGTAGAAGGATGTTTCCGGAAATGTTTACAGTTAAATTTGGCTTCGGTTTTACTTGTCACCGCAGGGTGCTGATGGCCTGCTGGAAGCCCGGAAGCGTTTGCTTGCTTGCTAATGACAGATGATCTTGAAATTTAAGACGAACGGTAAGGGCTTCAGATGGAAATCGTACACATGACATGTAACTAAAGTGGTTTAGAAAACGAAGGGCTTCTAAAATGTGTCAATATTTAAATATTTACATAATCACAAATCTATAACATTTGCTAACAAATTTTGGTCACAAAAGGCTCACTCCGTATGCGACCCGAATGATGATAGTGCATACAGAACTGGGGGTTGCCTGATAAGCAAACACACATGAGCTCAGCTACTGAAACATATGTCATGCACGTGTGTTCCGCACTAAAGCAATGTTGTTTGCCCAAAAAAAAAACAAACCCCACGAACGGGAAAAATCACACATTATTCCCATGCCTCTTAAATCCGCTACACAAGCCACACCATTCTTGCTACTCTCACTTTACCGCGCCTTGCTCGAGATGATCGTTACTTCGCTTCTTCCAAACCCATCCACACCCTGGGTCTGGGCCTTCCCCGGTCTCCCCACCGCCAGCACCAAACAAACGGCTAAGGGTTTTATTTGCAAACACACCACAAATTCTATTAATACCGGACCCAATATCAATGCGTACCGGACATACCGTGACACGATGACTCTCGCCTTTTTCGACTTCTCCGCCGTCGTACGACCGTCCGACAAACGTCTCCCTGTTCGCGTTGGCGCGCAACAATCTTCGCAATACGATTTCCCACGAATCACGCCCGTCAGATGGAGACACCGAGTCGCCTACGGCTGTGCACCAACACTATTATTACCATTATTTTTTAGGTCAGTTTTTTCCTACGTCTATCACCGCATCATGCACCATTGTGTTGACGTGAAAATGCTTCCAAAATGAGCCACTTCGCAATTAACAAAAACAAACGCTTTATCCACCAATAACTAGACGCTTGTGGGTACGCACGAACGGTTAGAAATCACTTCCGTTGCACCCCGCGTACGAAACCGAATACTTTTACTGATCTTGAGCTACGGGCATCCGACTGCGTGCCGCACTTTACTCCCATCGTTGCTGATTAGAATTTGAAATTCAACTGACGAACGTCTCGCAACCGTTCTCTCATTCGAGCAGCGAACTGTGGATGTGATCTAAAAATACGGATGATCCTCTTCCACTTGCACGATCTCTCTTGCTCTCGAAGTTGTATGCGCGCGTGCGTGTGCGCGGTCTGCCGGTCTCTCCCGAGTTCTGGGTCCGTGCGTGCGACTCCCTTCCCCGAGCGAAGTGGTACTCTCAACGCTTAGCACGAGACATGGCACTAAGGGAGATTTATCTAGACTCTTAGGAAAAGCTACAAAGTATAAACCATAATCTACCTATTGTCAAAACATGTTCGCTTCTGCACCATTCTCTTATCCGTTCTACCCGCAAATTGATTCCAAGATAGCTAGCTCTTCGCTCGGGCGCTGGTTCTTATCGGACAAAGCAATTATGCGGCGAAGTTGTTTGACCGACTGTAATGTCTCATCCCGCAAAGATGACTCACGAAATAAACAAAATTCTGTAAAATATTAACTTCAAAAGAATCAAATGATAACAAATTTGCCAATTCATTCTTGATTTTAATCCTGAAATCATACTTTCAAAAAAGGAATGGATATTAAATACAATTTCAGGAGTATAAAACCGTCGAATATGAAGATTGTTTCACTAGCGAACAACAGATGGCGCTGCATGGACATCTTGTATCGAATCGTCGTTAGTTGCACACAATCCAACCGGTTCATGCTTGCATGCAGCCCAGAACAAAAGGTTAGAATCCGCGGACTTACCTGTATCTGCACTTCCAGCTCCTTCAGGACATCCTGCCGGGCTAGTGCGACCTGTTCTTGCAGGCGCCGCTCATACCCGGCAATGATCTCCTGCAAATCTGTATCCGTACTTAACTCCGACTGCTCTTGCTGCTGCTGCTGCTGCTTCCGCAGTGGCTCCTGCTTACTGGTGGTGTTGTTAGTATCGGATGAGGTGGCGAGGTTAGTTAGCGGTGCGTGAGTGTTCACGCCGGCGGCATCGGCAGTGTCGGTGGGTGATGGTGGCGTTCGTACGGCCTGAGTCGGCGGTGGTTCATTGGTTAGCATTGGTGAGCAGTGATCCTTGGCAACGGTGGCGTCGGATGCCGTTTGATTAGACTGGAGAATGGGTGAAGAATGGTCGATACACACGAATGAGTAACTACGTGAGAATGTGGGAATGTGTTAAGCCAACCGGTGTGACGGTGTTGGTTCATGCAACGGTTAGAGTGTATGGGAGGTTGCGGCTCGGAACATGCACGAATAAATGCACCTAAAACAGGGACCTACCAACACATGCTTCTCCTGCTCGTTCGCTTCGTACAGCTTGAGCTTCTCGCGAAGATTCGCAAACACGCGTTCGTGCTGGGCGTTCAGCTCCTTGATCTTGCTCTGGTAGAACTCTCGCAGCTCATCCGCTGTCAGATGACGGTGCTGTGGAGACAACGCAAAAACAAACATTAAAACTCAAAACATCAAACGCCAGCGATTGCAATGACCTACCTCCTTCTCCTCCACAATCTCCACCACGAGCACCTCATCCGCACTCGCGTCCGTCGCATCGATCGTCGTCGGCGTAATCTTCCGGTGCGTCGGACTTAAGTAGATGCCTTCCTTATGCTTTCTTCTCGGGCTCGTGTGCTTCGACTGGTAGCCACCGTTCTCCTCCGGGAACTCCTCCGCACCCGATATCTCCGACGCGGTGTCATCGTTCGAAAGGCGGCGGCTCTGCTGCGAAAACACTTCCTCCGAGTACTGCTTTTCCAGCTCGACCACCTTCTTCTCGAAGTACGTCCGCAGGTCGGCCATCTCCCGCGTATGGCGTGCCTCCAGCTCCGTGCGCAACGCACCAATCTCAATCGAACCGGCTTTCACGCCGCTCAGCATCTGCCGCAGCCGACCGATTTCTTGCTCCTTCTCCGCTCGTTCCACCTGCAGCTGATCGCGAAGCGCCCGAACTTCCGACTCGCCGCTATCGCGCACCTTTTCCAGCTCCTGCGTGAGAAAATCGTCGAACTTGGTTTGCACCATGTTGAACAGCCGCACCTCCTCCGGTGCGAGATAGCGCCGGAACTGTTCGAGCTGTTTGGAAATCTTCAGCGGAATGTGCAGCGGATTGAGCTCGGAAAGATCGTGCGGTTGGAGGTTGTGGTCGAGCGGCCGCTCCGTACCACCACCAAATGGAGGATCGTCGTAAATGTCGGGAAAATCGGACAACTCCGTTTCGCTCACGAGATCGATCGAAATCTCCGAAATGCGCTGGCCGCCTCCACCGCTAGTGCTCTCCTGATCGGGCGGCGGCTTCAATCCTGCCCAACTACCGTGCGCCTTCAGCTTCATGTTCTCCACCGTTTCGGACAGCTGCTTCTTCAGCTGGATCACCTCCCCGGCCAGCTTCTCGCCTTCCGTCTGCAGTTGGTTGCGTTCCTGGAGCGATTCTTTCAACTTATCCGCCAACAGCTCAATCCACTGGTTGCGCTCCAGTATCTTCCCGTACAGATCTTTCTCCGCACTGCTTGCCGCACCGCCCAGATCTCCCATCTCGCCCACCGGACGATACTCGGTCGAGTTGGTGGCCAAACTGATCGAATCGCTATTGTGCTGCTGTTGCTCACGTAGCGATTCCGCCCGACTCCCACCGGATGTCGCCGTATCCTTGCGACCATACGCGTTCAACAGCACATCCTTCGTGGCAATGATTTCGTGCAGCTTGCGAATCTCATTCTCCATCGTCTGGAACATCTTTAGACTAATGACACTATCGAACTCAGACGGTGCCCCCTTCAACGATCCTCCGCCGGGTATATTTTCCTTATTATCCTCGTAGATCGTGCTGTCGATGCTGAGTTGCTTCTGCAGCAGCAGCTTCTCCTCCAGAATCGTTCGCATTTCCTTGCCCCGCTCGATCAGACCGCTGGTGAGCGGTGCCTCCGGACGGTTTGTTTGCAGCCGCACTCTCTGCTCGTCGTCCGTATTGGACGAATTACCACCACCTCCACCGAGCGTACGTTCCGACTCCTCGGAGATATCTTCCAGCGCCTCCTTCTGGTCGGCCGAAACTCGTTCCATCGGTTTTGCGGCCGTCTCGTGCCGTTCGCCGTCTATCTTATCGTCCAACACCTCCACCGCACCTTGCGCTTTCACTTCCTCGAACGATTTGCTCGTCGTTCGTATGCGTTCGCGTAAATCTTCCGACACGCCACTCCCACCGGACGATGAGCTGCTGGCTGCTTCTTCGCTCGCACTTCTTCGACCGGCCAGATCCACCTTTCGCAGCCCCATCCCTTCCGGAACGCTACGACTTCGCATAACCTCGGCCGGAAGCCTCGGTTTGGTGGGTGGGTCAAGTTCAGCGCTACCCACCCGTTCACTCTCCGTATCGGGCGCCAGGTCCGAAATGTCGTTCGTGGTGTTCAGACTATTGTCCTGGCTGTTGTTGTTGCTCTCTTCCGCCATGTTGATGGGATTGCCTTTCCCGCTCCTAGTCGGGGCGTGAGGTTTTTGGGTCGCAAACTGGTTCCGCTGCTTCAGCACGCTCAGGTTTATCTTGCTGTCGTTTATCAGCACGTCGTCTTCGTTCAATGGCGATAGTTCCTTCGTTTGGTGCACTTTCACTCCCTCCAAGGGTTTCTCCCTGCGGCTGCCGGAACTTTCCACCTCCCGACCACCAACCGCTTCACCCTGCCCAAACGAATCGTCGTATTCGTCGTCCTCGGATGTTTTTATTCGCCCGCCACTCGCAGATTTCACTTCCTCGTCACCAACACTGCGGTCACTTTCGGTTGTCGGTTGAAAATGCTGCGCAATCTCGTCCCCGGACAGTTGCAAACGATCTATATCGAACAAATCACTACTGGAGCGTCGTTCACCAGCTCGTTCGCCCGCCCTCGGCAGCATATCATCTTCCTCGCCCGCGATATCAAACAACTGTCGCTTGCGATCAGTCACGCTCTGGTTTTTCGATCGATTCAAAGACACCGAACTGGCACTGTTATCGTCACTGTGGCCGTACTGGTGGCCGGCACTGCTGGCACTACTGATTTCGTTCCCAACAACGTTCGCCCCATCGTGGTCGTCCTCTTCGTCGCCATCGGTTGGGACCAGAATTTCCTCCATAATCTCTAGACTATCGTCCTCATGGTGATTGTCGTTCGCGCTCAGGCTCTCCGATACGCTAGCGCTCCCACTTCCACTCAGTTCACTACCGCCGCTGCTACCGAGCAGCTCGTCCTCGAGCCGAAACCGTACGGACGATTCCTTGCGACTGCTGCCGGCGTAGCTGTACGAAGACGATTTACTAGCACTGGCTGTGGATCCAATGCTACCGCCACCACCAATGACAACACCTGGGCCGGATTTTCGCGATGCCTTGGGCCTTGCTCCACGGTCCTGCGAATGCATACGAAACGGAAGCGAACGTGTATTAGCAAAAGGGGTATTTGTCGTCACATTCGGCGTGTGGTTTCGATCGGCGAAAGGAAACGGTGAAGGTCAAACCTGGCGGGTTGTCGTAAATTTCTGCACAATGATTCCATCCTTTTCGAAAGAGTCACATTATGCGACCTCTTTTCCAGCAAAAAAAAAAACATGAATTTATTTCACCTTCACAAGAATGAATACAAACATTCTATAAAATTTTTTTTTTTTGAAAATGTTGTGTTGATTGCCTACTTTGTGTCGTTTAAAATCAGCACAAAAAATCTTCCACACCTTATTTCTCTCTTAATTAAACTCTCAATGTGTTTCCTTTTTTGGTAATTGTTAAATAAATTATTTTGTAACACATATTTCATTAATTTTGGCCCACATCGGTATGCAACCAGACGGAATATCTTGACTAAAAACGCTTGAGCAACATTTTCAAACAAAGAAATAGTAAGCTAAAAACTAAAAATAATGTTTATTATAAATAGGTGCCATTGGAAATTGATATTGATGGCTCATAAAATCACGTGACCTTCCCAAAAACTCCCGGTTGGGAACGTAAAACTTAACCGCAAAACTTCCAGCTCCCATTTGGGTCAGTGGAGTACGGACGGCAGCATCGTTTAAAAACATTGCCCACCACTAAACTTCCCCACACGCTGGCTCGTAACCTTTGCAAGCACGCGAACCCGCGAATGGATCGCCCTCCAGGATCATCGTTGGGCATGCGATTCCTTCCCTCCGCCCTGCGCGGCTTCTTCGCACACCGTTTACTTCGCCTGGGAGAACGGGTTTCACATTCCTGTCCACACTCCGTTCCTTGAAATGTGGCAATTTTTCATCGCTGCTTAGCTATCTTATGGCCGATATTCCAAGCCGAGCGAGTTTGATCAATACCGGCCGATGAAACAAAGCGTACGCGATGACGCTCGGTGTGAGGGACATTGTCTTAGGGGGAGAGACGGGGAGGAGGTGAACCAAAAACCCCCGGGGAGTACAATGTAGCTGTACCCACAGCGCGATTAGAAGCGATTTATGGGATGTTCCAGCTCGTTAGCTTCGAAGAACATTAGATTTTTGGAGCAAACGCACTAGATTATGTTCTTAGGAACCGATCATGGATCACCTCTGCCTAACTACAGGTGCACAAAGCATTACATATTGTATCGCACACCAAGCAAACGCTCCCCAGTACAAGCACGCATTTCGAATGCAGCGCAGCGAAGGGGAGGGAAGCAAAAAAAACACAAACGAAACGCACGAAAGTAAAACGGGCGAGGCAACACCCCGACCACGGTGCGATTACCGCAAGCTTAATTTTAGAACTGCATTTCTAGCATGCACCTAGGGAGCGCGACCAGTTGTTGCTGGTGGCGGTATAATGCACCGTACTGATACCGATACGTTTCGGGACGACACGTCGTTCTTTGCGTCTGGGGGCGGGTTTATCACGAGGCGCCATCAATCATACACGCGGGATCGGGAGTTGTTCTCGCTAGAAGCAATTCCTACTTGCTAAGGGTAGGCTTTCTTTTCGAGCAATAAACGTTTTTTTTTCTTCTAGCTAGTATCTGTTGCGTAAGCAAAGACTTTAGATCCGACTTTAAACACACACACACGAGAGGTGCGATTTCTTCACACACGACGAAGAGAGGCGGCCTTACGAAACGCCCAGCGTACAATTAATCATACGCCTACTAGGTAAATTGGGCCCGATGAAAACACGACACCCACTTCTTCCGGTGGTAATTTGAGCTTTTCTTCCGATGATCTTCACACCAACTGGTCTCGATCCCCAGTAGGGCCTACCTTTCTTGGCAAACTTTAAACAAAAAAAAAAAACGCTCAACGTGTCGCTCACACCGTTGTTGTCGTCGTCGTCGTCGCCGCCGTCTTCGTTCGTGACCCTTTCGTCACAAAACACACAAACGAACTGGCGAGCGCCGATGCGTCGACGGTGAATCTAATCCGGCAAACCGAACGAACGAGAGCTGCCGAATCGGATCGATGTTTGCGGCCGGGGCTGTTGTTGTTTGTTCGCACGCCCAAAAACATTGAAAAAAAAGTCTCCCCGACGAGGACACGACATTCTGTCCGAGGAGAGCGTGTGTGTGTGCAAGCGAGTCACTCGAGCCGAGTCAACATGGCAAAAGCAAATTGAGCATCTGGAATGGAGAGCATAAAAAACAATCAGCAGTTCGAACGAGTTGCGAGCAGACCGGTGATCGGTGCCTGTCACAGGCTGACACAGGCGAGCCCATTCTTACCCATATCCGGATCGTTACTTCGATGAATGAAAATGATCTACACCGCTCGGTGAACCTCCGAATGGGATCATTTATTTTTATCGCCACTTCATAAATCTAATCTCACTTGAGACATCAAAAACCCGCCACTCGGAAGTAGATTTCTTCCCTCGCTTCCCCTCATCCTTTTCGTTCCCTCTACCCCCCCAGCTAGAATGCCAGACATAAAACCGCGCCGCACCGTAGCATTAAATCCGCCGGGCTATTAATCTTCCATTACGAATTCCACCGAACCGAGGCCTGCGGGGTGGGCTGCGGTTCGACTCCGGTACGACCGGGAGCATAGAATTGTGGGGTTCGCCGGTGGCACTGCGCACTCCACTTGCAACCATGGAACATTATCCGCCGATCGTCAGTTCGTGTGAGAAGGAGTATTTTTAGTTCACACCAGCCAAGACGGAGCGGAGTGGGGTGGTGTTCGGTTTCCAGTGGGATTGATTTTCAAACTATTTTGTCACCGAACTTTTGCGACACGACGATCCAGGCACACGATCGGCTGCGTGGCGGTGAGAGAGATCGGAGAAATTTTCGTAGCAATCGTTGCGAGATATTTGTCGATTGGCCAAAAATTGTCAGCAGTTTTTTTTTTGTTTTTTTTTTTGGCATCGCATTCACGTGGAACAGTTTCTACCATGATCGGGACATGGTTCATAGGATTTAAAATAAAAATTGAAAAAAAAATTAAATTTAAATTTTCAATTTTCAATAAAAAAAAGTTTTCATCAAATGCACAACGTTAAAAATATAAAATAGGAGATCAGATTTTTTAAATATTTACTAAAAACTATTATTTAAAACAATTCAATTAAATTTTACGCTGATAAGTTTGCTAAACAGACGGTAACATTTGAATCTAGCTAAAATATTATTACAAAATACTTCAAAAGTATGCGGAACGATCATCTTCAAAAGTTTCACGCTTGGAGAAATGGTGCACTATGTTTCCAACACCAACCACATGTGCAACGATTAAAACAACATCTACCCAGACACGCGTTTCCATCTGTTCGGCTGTCGAAGCGTTTGAATGTGTCATTGCGTTGGCGCTCCATCGGCATATTGTCCATATTTTTCCGGCGGAATCCAAGCATTCCGACAAGACGCTTCCTCCGGGGAGGGCCGCCATACGCGCCCGTCCGGTGCAACTAATGCAACGTTGTTTATTTACTTGTAAAACAGCATCCACTTGATGGAACGAAGGGAGGGAAAAAAATCCGTGGCCGCTTGTGAGTAGGCGGGACCGAATACGACTGGAACACGGGATGGATGGGTGATGGGTTCGCTTTGATGGTTCCGGAAGAGCGAGCCGTAACATCCGTACCGTAGCACGAGCTGACTACGTGCGTGGTTATTCTAAAACACACTCCGCCACACCACACGTTTTCCCCTTAGCGCTTCCCTGTTTCGTCGAAGCTGAAGGGCGTCTGTTGCAAACCACAGGGAAACACTACACCCCGGCGAGGAAGAGGAGAATGTTTTTCGAGCGACTGGCGCTTGGTTCGGTTTATTTTATTTTTTTCTTACTTTTCTTTGCATCGGAGAATTCTTAGTATCTGTTAGTGGACGACCGTTTGACACCTCGACATAATTAGTGTAATCCGAACGAGATCTATATCTGTGGCTATTCTTTTTTTTTCTACAAACAAGCGTGCATGTTTCTGCCCCGGAAATCGACACCGGCAGCGATAGGCACGGACGGAAGCAATGAAAACAATTAAATGCTACATCCATCGGACGGCATTCCTTGCGTTCGTTCGGTTGCTGTCGTTCGTTTTCAGATTGCGCCACAACCGACAGGGCCGTGTTGATAAACCCGTGTCTATGGTTACTGTGATTCCAATCATTCTTGCTTGGGTAAATATGCAAATTTCGAATTTCTCTTGTGAGGTTTTCAACACGTTTTTCCGATTTGCGATACACATCTGCCATTGATTGTGCGCTTCAAGCTTATCTCAGCGCATCGGAAGTGCATGATAAATGTTCCGGATACCGAGCGAATGCGTGTGCACATTTCACTGACCAGGCCGGCAGTAAAAGGTGTCCACTGAACCGTAGCTACTTTCTATCGATCGTTACAATACGCGGCGGCACAGCCGCAACTGGACGGGACACCTCGGAGAGATTCGCTGTTGACGGCTCGTTGCCTAGGAAACTCTTTTTCCCGTTGGGGTACAGCCAAATGGCATAAGTAGCACGACGAATCGAGGATGTGTCGTTGGGTCGGTTTCAGGCAAAATGCAACGTTTCCGCGGCCTCTGCTGCGTCTACGGGCACCAGCAACCGACGGCCGGTTCTGCTTGCCGCCGCCAACAACGCACTATTCCGAAAGGCGCTTAAAATAGAACCCGTGTGCTACATTTTGCCGCAATCCGGCTGTCCGTTCGACCTGGCTCATTGCTTCACGGGTTACTGGCGTACGTTTCGATCATAATTGACCTGCGAGGGTGCTGGTGGGAGGGGAAAGCCGCACCTGAGCGAGAAAAAGGGCCCACGCCAATTTGCTTTCGTTTACCTCTTCCGATTGCTGGCTGCTGTTGCTGCTATTGGCTGCAGTTGATGGCTGGGCTTGGTTGCCCTCGCGGGCAAGCGTCAGCGGTTTCAATTTCAACCGATTCATTGTGCAAACCGCTGGCTTCACTGCGCACTACACTTTACAAACACATGATCTTTACGGACACGCACAAAACACTCGGCACAGGCCGCCACACGCAGAATCACACGCTCAAAGTACACACATTAGTCGTTAAAGCACAGCACAACTATAATTTTCAAACAACAGCTGCACAACACATCCGACATCGCATCATTTTTTATTTGTTTTGATTGTTTTGTCAAGTCCGCAGTAGAGATGGGCTGGTCGTGTTTGACAACGAAGCTTTGACATTTAGCTAACCCCGAGCTATGTTTGAAAATTAACAATAGAAAACCTATTTTTTCATTTCCTTTCAACTAATTTCCTGGGTTTTCGTTTATTTTGACGATTCCATTTAAATAAAAATGGTATAATAATCTTCGCATACAGCAATCAATTTTCCATTTCGAAGTTATTGATCCGACCTGGCATTTGAAGTGTCACAACTAGAGTTTTTCGAAAATCATGTTGAGACCTTTTTGAAAATAATTTTTAATTCATTTTAAGGTGCACATTCTCAGCTAAGGTTGCAAACCGACACTTCTCATGGCACTAGCATGTTTTGTGAATTCTAGACCATTTCAAATAAATCTCATATAATATTTTGCTTCTAGAAAACGGCTGGTTGATGGGATGCCAGTGCTTCCCATCTAATATCTAGATTGAACCACTCCGGAGCGAACAGTTCCAGACAGCCATGAAGCCGACCCATCACTAGCCGTAGATGTCTGAAAAGAAAAAACGGGGAAAAAGAAAAAAATAAGATTCCTGACAAAATGTAATTATTTACCGAATAGAAATAAGGCTTTTTCCGGATTCCGCCGATTCGCAGCGTGGGTAGGTAATGTTGTACGTGAAGCATGAATAGTTCGTGCCCCGTTGTGACGATGTTTGCAAAAGAGACGCACCCGTCCGGCGGCCTCTGGGGCTTCAAAACATTCTACTCCTCCTCCACGGAACACCATCGGAAGACGGCAACCAGGCGTACACAAGAAAACCCAAATGGGACGACCGTTTAGCAACGTTCTGGATGCTGAAATGGCCTTTTCGCTACGAAGCCCACATCACCGCCGTCATTGATTGGCATTTTCCGGTGCTACAACGCAGTTGGATCGAGGTGAAAAGTAGTGTAATGCCAAGCCAAACACGCACCGTGTATGTGTGTACATGTGTGTGTGAGGGGGTGTATACCCGGAGTGCTGCCGGAGGTGCATCCGTGCTTGTTGCGTGCCGAATCGGAACAATCGTTTATACAAACATCGCATTAGAGACCAAAGTTTTGGACCAAAATGCTCCAAAGGTTCCATTTGAACAAGAAACCAAGAATGTGGGAAAGCAGAGTACAAGAAGAAGAATCTTCGCAACAAAGTGGTAACTAATTCGCAATTGTTTCTTGCTCTTCTTCTCGTTTTAGTGATCGTTCATTACCTCTAGGGAGAGTTTGTGGCGTATATGTGAAAAAGTACGGTGCAAAAGCAGAACGACGACGCCAACCTGCCCCAGTGGATGTAGTGGATGTTTCGATCTTTTCCGGTGCGTGCGGAACAGCAGACGAAGCGAAATTCAGCAGGAGGGTGAAAAGACACGGAAGAGAACAAAATAACAATAGGCGATAGTAGTAGCACCATCGTAGTAGGTGTGTTTCGTGTGCCGTGCGCAAGTGTGTGTATGTATGTGTGTGCCTGAATTTGTTGTATGCGCGCGTGTGTGTGTATGTGTGAATGTGTGAAGAAAATTGTGTTTGTTGTTAAACGTGAAACCTGCTGCAACGGGAAGTAAACATTGCTACGAAGCAAAAGCCGGCTTCGGTCGCGACCACGCAAACAAAAGTGGAAATCCTTCCTGCCAGGACGAATCTTGCATCCTCTACCAGCCCGGAACGGATGACCGATCGGAGGCGATTGTTACGCTACGTTACGCCCTTGGCCCGTGACTTGTTATCCAGCTTCGAACGACCGATAAGCGACGGCAGTCCCACCATTAACATCCGGGACGGTTGCTACCGCTGCTGCTGCTGCTGCACTCGCCGGCAGTGGTAGTCGAGGGAACCAAAGCAATGACCGAAGCGCAAGCCAATGAGTACCTCCGGAATCGTCTGTGGCAGAAGGCAAAAGGTAAGAGAAGGGTGATGAATTCGGTCAATAATCTTTAATGTTCTTAAGGAGTTTGGAAGTTTATGGATTTGGTTTATAGATTTATGGATGGACCTGTTTCCGTGCTTAATTATAGAGCAGGCTTTCGCACTGCTGAGATTTTTTTTAGATTTTAGTATGGTTCATACCAATAAGCGATGTCAACTATTACAATCAATTTTGTAGAAATATTTTTTTATGTTTCCAGCACTGAATTTCGAATAATACTGGAATCAAACATATAATGTGCTATTATTTTTAATTGCTCAAAAGTCACCCGAAAGGATTTGAAGCAACAAACGAAGCTCACAAACAAATGAAAACTCAAGAGATATGACATATGTTTCACATTTGTTCCACCCGAAAACTCTCGAACAGAACGAGGAAGAAGACGAGAAACGAATATAAGGAAATATGAACATTTTATTACCAAATGTGCATCGGTTCGCATACTGCCTGGCCCGCTCGCTAACGCATCACTGCTTTATTTTTAGACATCTACGACAGCATCGTTGAAGCCTCCGGCTGCGACCAACCGCCAACAACAGCAACATCATCAACACCAGCAGCCGGCCGGCGTCATTCGAAGGAGCAAGTGATCGCGTGTCTGTACGGACGGACCGAATGTTGTCTCGAGCTGCAGCAGTACGATCAAGTGACGCAGGACTGCCACCGGTTGCTGAAACTGCTCTCCGTGACGGATGGTGCTCACACGAGTAATGGCACCACGCCGTCCGCATCCACGGAATCTCCCAGCCCAACACCGTCCTCCGGCTCGTCCGGATCCGGATCCAGCACGTCCGGCTCGGTAAAGACGAACGGGACGTCACCGACCGCCACTGCCTCCACCGGTACCGGCAGCACCGAGTCGAAGGTGCGCAAGCGGCTGATACACTCGCTGTTCAAGCAACAGAAGTACGTCGAGGCGGAAGTGATCTTGAAGGAATGGGCGGCGAGTCCGGGTGCGAACCAGGACATCGGACGCTATTTGGAGCGGTTGAAAGTGTTACTACAGATGGCGTCATCATCACCCGGAGGATTGACGGAGAGCGGTGGTGGAGGAGGAGGAGTAGGAGAAAGTACTACAACCGAACCGCCCGCAGCCACCGAGGCAGCATCGAGCCCGAGCAGTTCGTCCACCGTGTCCTCGTTGTCGTCACTTAACGACGAGTACGAACAGATCGAGACGAAGCTGGAGAAGCTCATCCTGAACAATCTGCCACCGGATCGCTACACGAAGCAGCTCGGTCGGATAGAGAGCCAGCTGAAAGTGGGCAACGGCCAGGAGATGACTGTGGGGACGGCACCACCATCGGAGCAGCAGAAGAAGCAACAAGTGGATGACACCAGCACCAAGCTTAAGGAAGGTGGCACGGACGCCGGAAACAAACCGACGGCGAAGGGCGCCACCACACACGGCAACAGCAGCGGGGGCAGTAGTACTAGCGGCAGCAGCAACAGTGATAGTAAAACTAGTGATAGTAACTGTAATTTATTCAATGAAGCAAACAGTGATAAGGGCGAGAAAAAGGTGGGCACCGTCGCCGATCGTGGATCGGTTGGCACGAGCGGTGGATCTCGTTTAGTGGATACGCCCGGTGGCCGGTCCGGCAGTGGTGGTGGGAAAATGGGAAGCAAAACCGGTCACTACGGGCAGGAGAAGACGCCGGCTAAGGGTGGCATGCCGTTGGATAAATTGAGCAGTATTACCTGTGTCTACTGTACGCTGTCGTTCGCCGATCGGGCGGAGCTGCGAGCGCACTGTCAAACGGAGAGTCACCAGAACATCATCATGTCGGACGAAGGTAACCACATCTGAAGCATTTTGTATGTTATGCATATAAAAAAAGTAGTCTGAGCTAAAGGATTTTATTAAAAAAAAAACATCTCTATTCCAAACTTACTAATCTGCTTGGAGGATATGTATAGACAGCTATGTTATATATATACATTCCTAGCCTCTCCAAAGCGGGGGGAGCAAATTCGCCCCATTCTATAGTGACGTAAATTAATTTGCGCTTTTCTCTACCAGGTCGCGATTGGAAGTGGCGTCCTCCGCCCCGTGGCTTTGTCGCCGAATCGTACACACTGTGCGAGAAGTACCAGGATAACCAGACCTGCCACTACGCCAACCAGTGTGTCGAGGCGCACGGTGTCGACGAGCTGAACGAGTGGAAGGAGCGGTTCGAGTATCGCAAGAAGAAGCTGCAGCGCGCGCGCGACAAGGAACTGTACGGCAAGAGCTACACCGAGCAGCTGCTCGAGCGGTGGATGCAAGCTCCCAGCCCGGAGAAGGTGATGCGCGAGAAGGTGGAGGGTGTGGAGGACAGCTGTTCGCACGATCTCGTCACGACCATCTCGTCGAAGGTGAGCAAGCGCGAGTGGTCGTTCGTGCTGAAGACGAAGCGGTACCTGAAGGCGGTTGCCCTGCTGCAGGACGCCCACCGGAACCACTTCGTGCTGAAGCAGATCTGTCCCGGCGAACCGCGCCCTGCAGCGGGTACGGCGGGCGGAAAGAAGGCAATCGCCGCCAACGGGAAGGGTGGCACCGAGGTGGAACTGAACTCGGAACAGGAATGGGTGGCACCGGTACCGCCCTCGGCCGCAACGTCGTCGTCATCAGCCGATAAGGGTGACACCGGAGCGGCACCGACCATCCTCGAGCACCGGGTGAAGGTGGGCTTCAGTACGGAAATCTACGGTACCTTCCGGCAGACGGTGGTGTTCGATTTTGGGCGCGAGCCCGCGCTCGTCAAGCACATCTGCGTGGACGTGGTGCCGGTAACGGAGGTGGACAAGATACAGGAGATCAAGAAGGATATCGTGATGTCGACCGCCGAACGGTGGGACGAAACGAACTCGGAAATCTTCGAGTTTACCACTGCCCCCATCCCGCACATGCAAACCCCGGCCTACACGGCCGACGCGGAACGCGAGAAGGATCTGCTGGCGCGCTATCCGCTCCCGAAGGCGTACACGTTCGTGATCACGCAGTCGACCATCACGGAGAAGAAGCTGACGCGCTACAACTACCGCAACCGCATTCACGAGCTGCTGTACGTGGAGGAGATTGCCCGGTACGAGCAGATCGCGCGCTACAACCTGACCACGCGGTTGTCGATCGTCACGAACTACCTGCTGACGCCGAGCGGCATGGCAACGAGCACCGCCAAGTACTCGCATTCGGGCGAACTGTTCGCACTGATGAAGCTCGGCAAGGACGTGTCGGAAGACACGTCCGCGGGTCGGCTCATTCTGAACAACTGCCAGGCGGTTTACATAGCGGCCGCCCGCGAAACGATCCCGCCCGGCGAACGGCGCAAAGTGTACGAGGCCGTCATCGAGGACAAGGGCAAGAACATGATCTACCTGAAGCTGTCCGCCAAGGCCGTGACCGGGTTGGGGCTGAAACCGGAAACGGAGTTCCTCTCCGACATCCAGTTCCAGCCGAACCGGCTCACGTACTGCGAGTGGCACCAGGCGATCGACAAGATAGCCGACTTTCGCATCATCTTTCCGGAGATTTTTCTCGAGCCGAGCATCCCGTGGACGCCACAGCGCCAGTGGGACGCGTCGCTCGATCCGAAGCTAAACTCGAAGCAGAAGGAGGCGGTGGTGGCGATCACGACGCCGGTTAGCGTGCCACTACCGCCGATACTGCTGATCGGGCCGTTCGGGACGGGAAAGACGTACACGCTGGCGCAGGCGATCAAGCAGCTGCTGCTGCAGGAAGGCACCAAGATACTGATCTGCACGCACTCCAACTCGGCCGCGGATCTCTACATCAAGGACTACCTGCACCCGTGGGTGGAGGAGGGCATGACGGAGGCGCGGCCACTGCGTGTCTACTATCACAAGCGCTGGGTTGCGACCGTCAACAGCATCGTGCAGAAGGTGAGAGTCGCACAAGGTTCATTGGGATAGCTGTAGTTTGGATTTCGGATGCGAGTAACGAGGCAACATTCACATGTTTCATTTTTTTTATAATCATCCCTTGCATATGATACTTTTCGTACTTCAGAAGGGTTCAAAATGGGGAGACGGTCGATGTTGTAATGGTAACGGTGCCGGTTTTTCACACGCCAGAACCGGTACCATGATCCCATTCGAGCCGTTTTCCTCTAGCAAGGAGTGACTAACCAGCTTTGATGGTATATTAAGTCTAGTAAGCCTGGAAAAACGGCAGGCATGACTACGATCGTTGCACCAAAGAGGGACAGAGGTAGAGCAAGGTTGCAAAATGGTTTATTCGTTGCAAGCTTCGAATCAGATTCTCGGTTTGAATCGATGTTTCCTTACTCGTATTATCAACTCCCTTCAAGGTTAAAAACTTTATCTGTAAGACACCTGTGGAGTATTGCTTCCCAGGCCAGTTATAACAATGGCAGCGTTTTCCACTTTTAAAGCGCTCTTGTCTAATCGATACCTCCTTTGCAGTACTGCCTGGTGGATCTAAACATCAACATGCGCAATTTCCGGCGTCCCACTGTGAAAGACATCCTGAAGCACCGCATCGTCGTCGTGACACTCAACATCTCGATGGAGCTCGCGTCGCTCGACCTCCCGAAGGGTCACTTCACGCACATCTTCCTCGACGAGGCGGCCCAGGCGATGGAATGCGAAGCAATCATGCCGCTAGCCCTGGCCGGCGAACGGACGCGCATCGTCCTGGCCGGCGACCACATGCAGATGTCACCGGAGCTGTTCTCGAAGTTTGCGAAAGAGCGCAAGCTGCACGTGTCGCTGCTCGAGCGGCTGTACGATCACTACCCGAACGATTTCCCGTGCAAGATCCTGCTGTGCGAGAACTACCGTGCGCACGACGCCATCATCCGCTTCACGTCGGAGCTGTTCTACGAGCAGAAGCTGATCGCGTCCGGCAAGCAGCCGCGCCACGAAAAGTTCTACCCGCTCACGTTCTTTACGACGCGCGGCGAGGACGTGCAGGACAAGAACTCGACCGCGTTCTACAACAACTCGGAGGTGTACGAGGTGGTCGAGCGGGTGTGTGAGCTGCGCAAGAAGTGGCCGAGCGCGTGGGGCAAGATCAATGATCAGAGCATCGGCATAATGACGCCGTACGCGGATCAGGTGTTTCGCATCCGGTCGGAGTTGCGGAAGCGCCGCATGGGTGGGATCAGCGTGGAGCGCGTGGCGAACGTGCAGGGCAAGCAGTTCCGGGCGATCTTTCTGTCGACGGTGCGCACCCGGCGAACGTGCAGCACGACGGCAAACGAGGGTTCGAGTGCGGCCGAGGAGGTGGACTACGGGTTTCTCAGTAACTCGAAGCTGCTGAATACGGCGATCACGCGGGCACAGAGTTTGGTGGCGGTGGTGGGCGATCCGGTGGCGCTCTGCTCGATCGGCCGATGCCGGAAGGTGTGGGAGCGGTTCATTGAGATTTGCTACCAAAACAAGAGTCTGTTCGGTATCACGTGGTCGCTGTTACGCTCGCAGCTGGATGGGGTCGAGCTGAAGAAGACGTTCGTGTTGAACCCATTGGCACCGGAGTTTATTCCCCGTGCCTGCCGCGAGGAGGCGTACCTGGGGGATCAGGCAGCGAGTGTCGGTGGGTTGGGATTGTCTGGGCAGTTTCATCATCATCATGGAGCCGGTAGTGGTGGTGGTGGTGGTGGTGGACTACACCATCATGGACCATCGCATCAGTCGCAACAACAGCAACAACAGCAGCAGCAACAGCAACATGCACAGCAACAAGGTCTCTCCCACACATCGCATCATTTATCACACTTGCAATCACAGCATCATCCGGCCCATCATGGCAGTGTTGGTGCAGGAACGGGTGGATTTCCACTGGGAGCAGGTTCCGTCGGTGGTTCGGCGGGATCAGTACCGAGTGCTGCCGCTGCGGTCGCCCTCATGCGCAACCAGCTCGCTGTAACTCCCTTCATCGGGCCGACATCCGCCGTGCAGCAGCAACAGCAGCAGCAGCAGTCGGGCCCAGGGGTAACACAATCATCCCTACTGCATCAGCAGCAATCATCGCAACAGCAACCGCCGCAACAGCAGGCCCCGCCGCCACCGCAACAACAACAACAGCAACAATTCCCCTACCAAAATCCGCTCTATTTCTATCAGCAGCAGCAGCAGCAACAACAACAGCAATCGCAACAAACCCAGCAACAAACACTGCGCGGTGGTCCGACGCTCGTGCCGCCCCATCATCCGGCTTCGCTCGGGGGACCCCCGTTACCACCGAACATGGTTCCACCACCGAACCAAAACGCACCGAATCTGTGGGGTACTGGTGCGGTCGCGGCGGCGGCGGCAGCTGCAGCGGCTGCGGCAGCAGCAGCCGGCAACGCTTTCCCGATGGTTTCCTCGCCGGGAGGACGGAATACACCGCCCGGGTGGCGTCTAGCGCAGAAGAACGCTCCGCCCTCGATACGACCGCAGCTGGCGACGACGGTGGCACCCTCGGGACTCGCGGGAATGGGACGGCCAGGACCACCACCACCGTTGATAGCCCCACCGATGCGTAGCCCAACCATAGCCGGTGGTCCACCGCTTGGTCCACTGTCGTACTTTCAGCAGCAACAGCAGCAGCAGGCGAATAAGGCGACCCTGATGCAAGCGACACCCCAACAGCAAGCCCAGCAGCAGCTGTACCATCAGGCGACACCGCAGGTGGTCGCATCGCAATCGAACCATCACATTCGTCCGATGATAGCCGGAGCCAGCGCTGGGGCCGCCGGCCCGATCAGTCCGAGCGGTTTCCAGCCGCAACCCCAGCAACACCACCAGCAGCAGCAACAGCTGGCACCGAACCCGCAGTCGGGCGACCTCTACATGAGCAGCATCCAGAACGAGCTGATGGCCATGACGAACCGGATGCCGCATATGGCGGTTGCGGCAGCGGCTGCCGCAGCCGCTGCGGCCGTCGCCGCCGGGCAGAAACTCGGCACGGCCCCGATGGGAACGCGTGGCGCAGCGACCGATCAATCCGATTTTCATTTCCTGCAGAACGTTCACTTTCCCGAGCTGCGTCCTCCCACCCAGTCGGCACATCTGCTCCAGCAGCAGCAGCAGCAGCAGCAGCAACAGGCGCACCATCAGGTGGGGGCACACCCGCAAGCGCAACACCACGGACAGCAGGCGGGTGACTTTAACCATCTGCTACCACCGAACATGAGCTTCATCGATATGGCACTGCAGGCGAAGGAGTTCCAGTACTACTGGTTCACGAAGCTAATGGAAACGAAGGGGCTGGAGGCGGCCCACAAGTTTACCGACATCCTGCGCCAGGTGCCGACGGCGATGAAATCGCACCCGAACCCGCAGCAGCTAGGCGTGAAGATGTCCGGTGGGAGCGGTGGCGGAGTAGGTGGCGGCGGAGGTCCAATCGCACCGCAGCAGGCGCCCGTGCTACCAACGCAGGCGGATCTCTTCCTGGACAACATCCTGAATCCGATGAAGGATCCGTTGCTGCTCGGTGGTGGTGGGGTACCGGCGCACGGGGGAAACACGCTACTGAACGGTGGATCGGCTGGTGTGAGTGCGTCCAGCAACCAACACCACCACCACCACCATCAGCAACACCTCCATCACGGTCTGCACCAGGGTCAGGGAGGTGCGTCCACGTCCGGGGCGAAGGTTGGTGGAGGTCTCCTGGAATCCGACCTCATCGCCAGTCTGTCTGAGATATCCTCGCTCGGGGGACAGTCACAGCTGAGCCAGCAATCGGTACCACTGTACCGGCGCCAGGCAGGACAAAACTATCAGCAGCAGCAGCAGCAGCAGCAAGGTGGCGGCGGCACCGCTTCATCCTCCTCCAATGCACACTCGATCGATTCGTCGACACCGGATCTGCTTGATTCGGTGCAGCTGCACCAGCAGCAGCAGCAGCAGCAGCATCAACAGCACTTTGGCATGCAACAATCGCTGCTCGATCTGCTCGAGCCGAAGGTGCCCTCGACCGCGCAGCAAAACTTTCACTTCGGTGCCGCAAACGGTGGTGGCAATCAGTTCAATGCACTGCTAGATCAGCAACAGCAGCAGCAGCAGCAGCAACAGAACGGAGGGTTCGGTGTGAATGCTGGCTTTAGCACGATACAGACCATTGCCGCCGGTTTGCTCCAGCATCAACAGGGTCTTGGGGGGCGCGATTATATGGTGCAAGCTCAGCAGCATCTACACGACGATCATCTGCTTTCGCAGCGTCAGACGGCCGGTGTTGGTGGGGGATCGGTAGCCGGCCCAACCGGTATGCCACCGTCGTCGTCCGCAGCTCACGCCACGTACGCTAGCGTACTGAGCCAGGGACAGCAGCAGCAGCAGCAGCAGCAACAGCAGCAACAGCATCATCATCATCACCACCAGTCGAACAACAACGGCAACGGCAATTTGCAAGTGCAGCAACAGCCGCAACACCAGCATCATCATTTTGCCGCACAGCAGCAGCACGGCCATTCCGGTATGGATGGGCTGAAGCAGCTCGGCAAGATTGACCTATCGGATGGTGGCGGTGTTGGCAGTGGGTTGATTGATGGTGGAGCCGCTACCAACAATGGCAACAACAACAACGCCGTTAGCAACGATCCATTCGCTTCGCTGCGCAATCTCGGCGGCAAGAGCAATGGGTTGTACAATTACTTCCTGTAAAACTTGTCACCGTATGCATTGCGATGTTTTTAAACAGTTCGAGCACTAAGTTGGAAAAGTGAAAGTGAAATGTGACAGAAAACCCGAATGCGGATAGTGGATTTATGTTTCTTATAGAAAAAAAAAAACAAACAAACTCACACACTTTACACACAAATATATCGAAGATGGGAAACACTGCAGCAAAGGAGAGAGGGAGAAAAAAACATAAAGAAAAGCACTCGTTGAAACAACACCAGCGGTGCAAGAAAAAAAAGAGAAAGATAAAACAAACTAGTAAGAAGCAAGAGCAACTTGTGAAACTGATAAATATTAAAACATTAGAGATAGAGAAAGAGTAAAAAAATACCGAAAAAAACGATAACAAAAAAATGGGAAAAAACTTTATAAAAAACTCTAAAAAGTTATGTCTACTTATGGTTTATATATATTAATGTTGCAAAGGAAAGCAAACAACAAAAACGTGCTGCAGGAGAGAAAAAAGAAGCAAAAAAAGAGAAAAAATAATTCACACTTTGCTGTGTGTGTGTGTGTGTGTGTGTGTGTGTGTGTATGTGTACGTGCATATATGTGTGTGTGTGTGTGTGTGAGTGTGCGTGTGTGCAGTAACGTATACATCTTGGACACAATTTACACATACACACATTTACACTCCCTATAACCTTAGCTCAGTAGCGTACTCATGCGATAATGATAATGAACTATAAAAGCCGTACAGAGCCTGCCGACTGCTGCAGAGAGATTGACATAAGAAAAAATCAAGTTAAGGTACACTTAACCTCAAAAGGAAAAGATAACACAAACCACACACACACACACACACACACACACACATACACAAACACTCCAACAAAGCAACGTATGAAGAAAAGTGAGAACAAAAAACAAACACACACACGAAAGCACCTAAATCGACTTTAGTAATTGTAAGAAAAAGCGCGTCAAAATTGATTCATACTTTAAACGCTATTAGTTACTGCTTTAAATATCTGAACATATTATTTTTCGCAAAACTGTTCACCACTCCCGTTTAGTTTTCTTCCCATCCCTGTCGTGCGTGCGGTTTAATTTAAATTTATACTCATTTGTACTGCTTCGGTATGCTTACTTTTACGACCTCTGTGCTTCTCTTATTTAATATTGTATTTCTATTAATTGCTACACAACTATTATACTTTTGTCCTTAGCCTCTTTATATATATACACGTATACATAAATGCATATACATACGGAATAATTAATTGAAAAACACCGCAGTTGCGCGCGCAACTAGCGAGCCCGGAGTGGAAATAAACTATGTTCCAGTAATAATACATGTTTTCGTTTCTTTTATTTAGTATTTTTAGTATCAGTTGTTTTATGTGTTTCTATGGAGTTTCGTGCTAGTGCTATGCTTAAGAAAGAACTTAATCGAGTTATGTTTGGTTACGTTTAGCTTATCGTTTTGCATTTTTTGTTTTTATTTGTATTATTGAAGCGTAAGATGCAGCAAAGAAAGCAAACGTAAGACAAACGTGTGTTTCATGCAAAATGAAGCAAACTAGGGAAAGAGATAACAGTTTACGAAACAAGAAACATATTCCAATGCTGGAAATATTTAAACACAAATACGTGCAGTGCATTTATGACAAACTTACACGTTTTTTCTTTGTAATCGGATGAACGTGTGAGCTCTCATGATGATGATAAGGGCGAAAGGGAACAGGAAAGGAGATTAAAAGAGGGACGATAAAATCGTCAAGAATACTCCGGGTAGAATACATTTTAAACTGAGCGACGAAAAGTAAAGCAGTTCGTAATAGAAAGCCCAATAACAAACATTTAAAGTGGAAGTAAGAAAACAAGCCGATAAGAGACCTTTAACTTAATAACATTAAACAAAAAATACACACACTCAAATATTCATACATAACGAACGAAAACAAACGAACAGCAACACAGAAAAATATGATTAAAAAATAGGAAAAAATGATGATACAACAAAAACAACAAACATCATTAAAAACAAAATACTTTGCATGAAAAATTGAATCACCCCACGATTAGAGATATTTATATATACATTATACATCCTGTAAGTAATTGATCAATGTATAAACGAAACGATCCTTTGTTTGCAACAAACCGATCCAACTTCACCGAAGGTCAGGACTCATTTCGATTGTTGTTTCTGTTACCGAATTTTCCTCTGCTGGTTTATTTGTAATCATTATTCACCTTTTGGACCTAATTCCGCAGATCTTCGATTTGCTCTGTGGAAACCGAACGGAATAGAACAAAGATTGAAATAATAAAAGCAAACAAAAATGATAAAAATAAATAAAAAAAATTTGTCAAAATACAAAAACTCAAAAAAAAAGGAGATGAGATAAAGATATATTTAAATGAAACACGCATAAAAGTAAGAACAAAATATATGGAAGTATTTATATATGTATGTACTTTTTAAACAGGAATAAAACTATATATTAACAGAAAATGGAAAAAGAAACACTAGAGACACTTCACACATAAGAGGAGAAAAGGGGAGGAGTGTAAGGAAGAAAAACAGGAAAAGAGGCATGGAACTGATCAAGATGAAATGAAAGTGGTAGGAAACGTAAATGCAATTGCACGAGGGCACGAGGGTAACAGGGACAGGACGAAATAAAGAATGCAAACAGAACTGGAAACTTTGAAAGAAACAACCATAAACATAGAATCAAAAGTATAGTTTAAACAAACCAATGTATGAAATTTAAATTGATTGCAGCATATTACGTAACATATTTTGTGTTCAATTGAAAATGTATGTTTTATTATATTAAATTGAAATCCTGTGCACCTGCAGGATATTAGAGGCCGAGTAATTCCTGGATTTATGGGTGGTTTTTGTTAAAAATGAGGATTTCCTCCCGCGTATATACAGAACACGATCACCATCTCCCATCCAGATCATCGAATCATCTCGATGCAGAAATCTGAAAACAAAGCCTGGCCTCAGTTAAAAGAAGATTTAAAAAACGAAACCCCATGTTAGAACACAAACTCGCACATTAAACATTGATCTAGATGATCAGAAAAAAAACAAATCTCCGAGGATCAACACAAAAAAGCAGTATAAGAAATAAGGAAAGATATGCAATGCAATGAAGGGTAAAGAAAAGCAAACGAACATGTAAACAGAAGTAAATGGACTTTGCTTCAAGCAAAATGGAAATAGAAACGAAACGAAGAGGAAAGAGAAAATGTTTGTATTTCTACTTAATTGTGTTCGCATAGCGTTGAAAGAAAAACAAACACGAGACAGATTGTTTTTCTTTTTTTCGTAGATTTATTACATCTTTGTTCCGTTTGTTGTTGTATTTTTCTTCTTTTGTTGATGTTCTTCGATCGAAAGGTTTGTTGGTTGGTGGTGGTTGTGTGAGTGTGTAAGTGTAGGTTGATTTCGACTGTTTACTGTTGTGGTAAAATTTCTAATTTTTCCTGCACAATTTTGTCCCAATTTTGTATTGAATTTTCGACAATGGTTTTATTTCGGTTCCGGCTATTTTCTGTCACTGTTTTTTTGTTCTTCTTAACTATTAATTTTGTTGCTGTTTCCATTTTAATCCACTGCTTATTTTTTGTATTTTCTTTAATGCTTAGGTTTTGGTTTGCTCTCGTTCAAATATAATATTATAGTTAATTTACTTGCCCCCGCCCGCGCTTGCTTGTTTCCTTATACCATTTACTTTGCCTTTGCCTTTGTTTTGTCAGTTGTGTTTTTTTTCTTCATCTCCTTCTCCGCCACACTTTTTAATTTGTTATACATAATTATTATTCATGAATGATGAGATTTTACGTGTTTTTCCTTTTTCCAAGTTTAAAAGAGAGTCGCCTTTTACAACGTCACTCAAAATGGCGATCACTCGTAGAAGCTGCACCCTCCCTCCCCAGTAGCCTATGGCTCCTGTGTCTATCGTTACCGATAAACTTTTCCCCTACCTTTCTTCACATACACACACACACGCACGGTCTGTTCGTTCACCTAATACAATCAAATCTTATAATGCTCCTTTCCATCTCCTTCGTATTTTGTTCGAAATTGTTCACATCGCTTTTTTATCACTTCAATACTGTTCCGTTTTCCTCATTTCGTCTTTTTCCCGATTTATTCTCACATTTTATTTCATTCGACAAAAATGTTATTTAGAGAGAACAATTACAAACGTATGTAGATGTTGTGGTTTTTTTTTCTCATAAATTTGTTTTAGCATGCGTGTGTGCGTGTAGCTTCTTCAAATCATTACTGCCGTTGATTTTCGCCGTATTATCATTTTCGTTCATTCATATGCTTCGTGAGTTCACTTTTAAAATTAGTATATTTATGGTAATGGTGAGCACGTTCACAATGCGTACGCTAATTTCTGCTTTAATTTACCATTGTTTGTGTTTGTTTCCGCACTCTGCTTCTCTCGTCACACTCGTAAATCGTTTTTTTTTTGTTGCACATGGTTTTCTTCCTCCCAGTGTCAAATGACATTTCATTTGCAAAAGGGTTTTTGCATGTTTCTTTTTTGTTTCTGTCACTTTTTCTTCCGGTTGCCAGTGCTGGTTTTTGTTGTACGATTTGGAATTTTGTTGATTTTACACAATTTCGAATTCGAGTTTATGATGCTTTTGTTTTTTTTTTTCGCCCCGTTTACATTAATTTCTGCATTTGCTTTCTTTTTGTTTCACACACTAAAATACCGTTTTGATTTCCTTTTTGTGTAGTCCTTTATACAATTGCAATCCTTTTGCAAACTTCTTACATATTACCACCTAAAAAGGGTTTTTTTTGTTATTTTTTTCCCCCACTACCCGCTGCTGAAATGGATTGGTTGCATCTCCAATCACATCCGTGCCGACGATCCGAGAGACTTTTGACTTTTGACCGAGATTGAAACGTTTTTTTTTTCTCACGCCCGAAAAGTTGGGTAATAAAAGGAAAAATCTGCCGTAAGTACTGCTGCCGAAAGGCTAACCGTTGCTGTGCTTCCTCTCCCTCAAGTGCGATCTGTGTGCGTTCAAGAGACATTCCTTGCATCAAAAATTCATCATCCCCAGCAGGCCACAGGTGGATGCGGTCGTTTTGCAAGTGGCACCCGCTTTGCCTGGAGATGCGCGTACTTTTTTCCCATCTCCAGCTTCGTTCCCGTTTCTATGATCTCCTTTTCAAACGGAATTTTGCTGCTGCTGGCGTTGTGCTTGTATTGGTTGTAGTTGTTATTTTTTTGTTTGACTTCACTTTAATTTGGCTCACACACACACACGTTAACGTGGCTGTTTTGGGTGGTTGTTTTGTTGTTCTTGTTGCTTTTGCTTTCTCCATCCCCTGTTTGCTTCTTGTTAGTGAAATGAACTTAGTAACGTAGTGAACAAAAAAACACACACACATTCTACCGAAAATACGATCTACCGAACGATGGTATCCCGAAAAGTGATTGAAATGGAAACACTGTTGCCGCGGTTGTTTGTTGATGCTTCTTCTTCTTCTTCACGTTCCAGAAGGTGCTGAATCACATCCGAAAACAAAAAAAACATTTTCTCTTCCCGAACTCTATTGCCAGAAAAGGTTTCTTCTGCCTTGAATTTGCGAAAGTTTGCTTGTGTTGATGTGAGTGTTTCGTGTTGTTTTGTTGTGTTTTGTGGTGTATGGGGTTTGTTGCTTTTGCTGTTGTTATTGTTGTTGGTTTATTACTATGTTGGCTTGTTGATTTCTTGTTGCTTTGCATTGTTATTATTCTCGCTATTGTTGTACAAAGGTACTGTAAGTCGTTCGTTTCGTCCGTTGTTCTGTTCGGTTCGTTCGTGTTTGCTGGTTGCTGTTCCGTATTGGTCGGTTTTGATATTTAACTATTTGCTTTGTTGGGGTTTTGTGTGGGTTTTCCTTCTCCCATTTCTTCCTCGCGGTTTATTATTGGCTTGGGGCTTTATGGCTGCACCTAGAGAACCGGTGCAGCCCGCTATTGTATTGTAAGTTCACTTATGCATTTGCTATTTCTCGCTTGTTCCTGTTGTCCGTTCGGTAAGTCTGTAAGGTTCTTCTTTATATCGGTTTTTTAATGTTTTGTAAATATCGGACACCCGCGCCCCGCTCGGCCCAAAACCCACCGCGTTCGGCGGTCGGCGCCGGGCGAGAACGCGAATGCTTTTGAGCTAGCTTTGTGGCGTTTAAATATAAACTCTGGCACTGTGTGATGTGTTGAATGTTGGCAGCACGACAAACGGGCGGAACCAACGCATCCCGCAACTTTCCTCCCTTTTTACCCACCCCCTTGCTGCTGCTGCTGCTGCTGTTTGTTGAAACTGTTTCAATAAGTCGCGCTTTCGCGCATTTTCAATAAACCTATGTTAGACAAAATAAAAACAAAAATAGTTTACTTCTGCCTCTCCCACTTCTCTCTCTCTCTCTATTTCTCTCTTTCTCCCTTTCTGCTTCCACCTTTCAACTATTAGCTCATTTACTGTTTTCTGCTGGCATTCAGTTTTATGTGCATGTAGGTGTGGGCGTGTGTGTTTCTTTTTTTCATTATTATTAACGAGCGGGCTCTCCAGCGCGCTGGCGGCACCGGCTTCTGGCGGACTGTGGTTTTGCTGTTTGTTTTGTTGCTGTATCGGGTTGATATTGATTATGTGATCTATTTTACTCGTATGCTAGTTTGTCTATACTCACTTTCACCATTCCGTTCCGTGCTTCCCGCTTTCCTTCCACCATTTATCAGTTCCTGTATTTTTTGTTTTTTGTCTTACAAACACACACACGCTGTTTAATGCACGCTTTCTTGCGCGCGTGCTCGCCGTACGCGTACCGTGGTAAATGTCTCTCTTACTGCACAGATTTTCCCTTATCTTCTCGGCGGTTCTATAATAAAATATTTAAAAATGATCTCTTGTTTAACAACTCTATCTGCCTATTTAGTGTGGATGGGCGCGTACGCGTCTTTTACAAATGGTTTTACATGGCCTTCCTAGATGCCTATTTTACTCCCGGCGCCGGATTGTTCTGTTCCTGTGTGTGTGTGTGTGTGTGTGTGTGTGTGTGTGTGTGTGTGTGTGTGTGCAAGTGTTTGCTTGTGTACGAATATGCAGCCCTGCTCGATCTGCTCGGAATCTGCTCGCCTGACGGGCTTCCCTTCGGATTGCATTATAAACTGTGCAATATGTCAACAATAAACTGCTGAATCCGGCGGTTCCGCATGCTCGGCGGAAGGCCTGTCTTGTTTGCTGGCGATGATTGTTTCCATTTCTCTTTTCCTCCGGGAGCAGACATTCCCAAATATCTCTATTTATATACACATCGGGCTTTCGCGTACTTTGTACGGGCTTTCTCCCCTTCATTGCAGCCTTTTTTTTTGTATCGATAGGGCTACTAGATGGTAGATGTTGAACGGCGTAGAAAATAAAAAACCTCCCACAAGCGTCCCAATCATATCGTCATTGGAAAGTGTGCCCACGGAGGCCTCTTCGGCTTCCGTCGCACAAAGAACCACTACTTTCATCTGCATAATAGACACATATGTTTAAACCCATTCACGTTTTCCTCTGCTTGCTTTGCCTTAAAGTCTACGTTTTTTTTGTTTTAAATGGTTAGAAGAGACACACAATGTTTTCACGATATTTTTGTTTGTTTTGTTATAAATGTATGCAGATGCGATTTTCATCGATTTCTTTTTTCTTCGTGCTGAGAATATTGATTTAAAAGTAATTTTCACACCGCATTTTCTCGCCTTTTTTCTCTCTCACTTGTTCAGTGTTTTCTTTCATGCCGTGGATGTGGGTGTAGGTTTTCTGCTAAAATGACAGAGTGAAACAAAATGCCACCCACTCGCCGGTGGAATGAAAACATCGTTATCGTTTGTTTCGAAACAAATGAAAACATATTCAAAAAGGAACTTTTCTCGTTATTGTGTATCCATTTGGTGTGCAATCGTTTATCGGTTGTGAATTATCTTGAATTTTTCATATTAGCCTTCCATTTGCCAAAAGTTTCATGGGTTTGATTGGTCTTTCTCTATTTTATTTGTACTGTACGGTAGTTATGGCAAGCGTTTGTTTTATCTAGAACGAAGAGCTTAACGAAACAAATCATAAGATTTCACTCGATTATTTAAAATAAAAGATTAACCTACAGCACGTGAGAAAAGAAAAAAAACCCTAAAAATATTAAACAAACACCTTCTATCTTGGAAAACAAAAAAAAAAAACAACATAAAACCAACACAAAATGAAATAATAAAAAAGCATGTTATTCTCTGTGTTTTATTTCACATCTGCCGCACGGTGGTCGCGCACTTTGCTTAGCTTAAAACGAAACGATAATACAGCTAGATTCATACTCGGACAGGAGCGGCTATCAACTAAACATAAACCTAGCGCATATATTGCATATAAAGATGTAATTTTCTAAGGAGCATTCGCTCGAAATCAAAATGATACATACTTGATCCGTTCGGCCGTGGCTGGCGGAGCGTGTTCATTCTCCTACCGCACAATCTTTTTACACACCATCTTCCACGCGGACGCTCGCATTTCGTATACTAATGAAAGTGCGAAAAGAAACAGCTAGCTCTTGCCATTGTTGAGGAAAATAACCGATCAAATCCAATGCACTTCGTAGGAGACTGTACCGAAGGGCAAAACTAAACAGGGAGAAGCATCTCTCCTTCGATGCCCTCGAGCGGAATCAGGGATTTCAGTCATAGCAGAGGGCCATTCCAACAACCGGGGACTTTTGCTCCCATGACGTACGTCTGCCCTGCAGAACCGGATGTTGGTTGGAAGAAACTCACGCACAGTTTGATGGAACACAACACAAAACAGATCATCTGTGCTCCCACTTTCGCACAGAAATTCCGAAACATTTTAAGCCAAACTGGTGGCGCGAGCGCTCGCACACGGAACGACCACCGTTCTATCGTTTTGTTTTTGCTTTGGGACGAGTGTTTTTGTTTCCTTTTTTTGTTTGCCTAAACAACTTAATTTAGCTTACATTACACCTAGAGCGCACGGGAAAACGAAAAACCGGGGAGCAAACCGGGGCTGCACTGCCTTCTTGTTGTTGTTGCCAAAAAACGAGCCAAAAAAGGCGCACCAACCGATTGGTGCGATGGAAAGGAGAGTCCAGTGTTCGAGACGAACGAGCGAGTATTCCATGCGACCACCTTCAACCCGTTAACGATTCGTTTTTTTCCTCTATTCGATTCGATCGTGTTCTACATTAATTTTGATTGCCTAAAGAGTGAGTTCGCTTCCTTTGTTGCCTAAAAGAGATAAACAGAGAGACAGATCAACGTAACCACAGTAATTAATTTTTAACTACAGGAACAACTTTCATTCCCTTCGCGTGTTTTCTTCTTCTTCTTTTGTTTTTGTACAAACCGAAACAGCAGTTTTGTGAACACCATTTTCTTTTTAATCTTAGGAATAGAAACAAAAAACAGATCGTTTTATACACACAGCGGTTCCCCCTCGCTCATTTGCTCACCATCCACCATCCTTTTGTTTCCTTCTTCTCCTTTTTTTCTTTGTATATAAATATAGAATTTGTTTACAAACAAAATTTTGTTAAACATTTGACCTAAACATGTTTTCGTATTAGTTTTTTTCGGTTTCCCGTGCACTATCCCCCCGTTCCCTCCGTTCATTTCATTTCCCCTTCTCTTCCTTTTTTCGTATTTGTTATCTTCCCATCATCATCACAATCGCCTAAAAGAGTAGTTTTTGTTATGTTTTCGTTTTTTCCTTCCATTGTTTTGCCTAAACCAGTTTTTTTCTTTTTACACTTTCCTAACACCTTTAAGTTCCGAAACAGTGTGTGCAAAATAAAATTATTAATTTAGAAATACTTCTATACTTTTCAATTCATTTTGTTTTTTTTTTCCTTTAATTTTGCTCTACTTCTTTACGCACCCTCCCCCATGTGCTTGTGTTATTTGTTTTTGAGAGTTTTCCGATTGTTTTTTCTTGCTCTCAGTTTTGTTTTGTTTTGTGCTCACGTATGTTCTTTGTTTTTTTTGTTTGTTTCTTTTTTATCACAGTTCTTTTGCATCCTTCCATGTTTCGCCGCTTTTGCGCGCTTTTGTTGCAGCAGCCGTTCCCTCAAGTTCCCTTTCCCACTACGCTTTGTGCAGCGAGCACGGACTTGCAGTAGGCGCTGGGACTGTTCCCTTTTCCCCTGCCGCAAGGAAAAAAAGCAACAAAGACGCCAAAATAATCAATAAAAAAGGGAAACAAAAATTCAGTCGGTAGGAAGTAACAACAAAAATAAATACAAAAAATAAAGAACGCTAAACTCTACAACTAGAGTGCAAAGGAAAAGTTCCATCAAATTAACCAAAACAATAGCCAACGCCTGTAACGGTGCAAGATACAGGTGTTGGAAAGCAAAAAAAAAATAAACAAAGAAATTGTACAAAATTAGTTGTTCAAATACCTTTAAACAGTTCATCATGCAAACAATATACAAATTTCCCTTTAGCATGTGCAGCTAAAAGTCCGCTCCCGAAACCGCAGTCTCCAGCAGTGGCAATGATGCTCCCTCAACGATAGCTCTCGGAGCTTGTTCCCCGCGCATAGAATTTTGCATAGCCAAAAACATTGCACATACCCTCTCTTCTTAAAGAAGAAAAACAAAATAAACTATTTATCTTTAGTTGGATTCTTGCGTTTTTTCCTGTTTTACTTTTTGCTTTGCCTAAATATCGGTAAATTTGATTCACGCGAAACACCACAGACGAATTTTGCATTTACAGCTCCTACTGAACTTCTACTGAAACGCTCCTTACAATCTAGCTAGGGTAACCTAAAAATGGGCCTGTACGCGTGGCACTACACCACGCACAGAACCAGAAAACATGTATGAAACGATGGAGAAGAAGAAAGAAAAAAAAAACAAAAAGAAACACATAAAAAGACTTAACAAAATAACGATACCACTATAGTACGCCCTAGGAGCGGCTCAAGCACCTTGGGCCGTCACGTTCCTCCTACTCCACTTTGCACCACGGGTCTACTAAATGCCTGCAGAGGCGCTAATAATGCTCTCTTCTTTGTCCCATATCCACTCCGGTTGTGCAGATTTCATCTTTTACCTCTATACAATCCTCCTTCCACTGCTCGGGCCCGTTCATTCCCATGTTCATTTAAATTCGAGATTATTCGCTTGTCTCCTGCGGTTCTCCGTTCATCAGTTTCTCCTTTTCTCTTTCATCATTAGCACGCCTTTTTTGTTTGTTTCATCATTTCGCTCTTTCGCATAACCACAAACAAAAGAACTCTATGCATACACGTTCCTTATACTGTTGAATTTTATATGTTATAATTGCACGGCCTTCTGCGTGCTTTCCTGTTTCCAGTTTTTCTCTCTTTACTTTACTCAGTGCTTACTCGACTTTGAATGCCACTTGTACGACTACTTTGTCTTTCTCCCGCTGTTGTTTTCCTCTCCCTTTACCAACTTTCACGGTGCACACGTGTTTTCTTTGGTAATTCAATTGAAAAGCATGGCACACACGTTCCAGTTTTCCCCTTCCCTCGTGCTGTTTTCTTACCCTTTCCGTTCGAGAATCAACATTCTTCTCATTTTTTCTTCCCCAATGGCACACACTTAATCCCGATGATGCCAACCTTTTAACGCTCTGTGGAAGCTATTAATTACTCCTAGCTTCACAGTGTTTCTTTTTTTTTAGCGTGTGTTTAATGTTTGAAATCAAGTGCAAATGTAATGAAATCAAAATTGTTGTATCGTAGTCTTTAGTAACCACCTGCTGATAAAATAACATTAGGAAGAAAAAAAACAGAACTAGGATCAAAACACATCAGGATATGCCTCACCGGCACCTTAGTTTAACAAACGTCACCACACACTCGCTCTGATTTGGGTTCCTCGGACACACTTCTGCCTCGTTTGTGCCTATTATTCTACTAGTTTCTGCTATTTGTTTGGGGGGAGGAGCTGATTGTTCTGGTTCTGTCTATGGTGAACGGAAAAATAAACTAAAAATGGTTGAGCTGGGCTGGCACGACACACTCAAGGCACGTCAGGTCCCAAACGGAAGACGGTACATGCTAACTGAGTTGCCCAATGTATAGAAAAAAAACCCCACACAGCCTGGCTACTCTGTGTGCGGCGGGTGTGATGCTGTCCTCCTAGTGTGTGAGAATGTTTGTAACAAAAAAAAAAACGAGTTCTATTGAATTGCCCAGTTCCTGTGCTATTGTATGACTGTTACCGTTCTAACGCTGTAACTCTCGTTCCCTCTCGTCATCTGTATCTCACCTCGTCCTATCGAGCTCTATTATTGTATATATTGTAGGTACTAAATAACAACTGTATATTGTTCTATCGTAGCCGAGTAGAAAGGCAACATCCCCGCCGGTTGACCGGGGACTACCTCTCGCTCAGCAGTTTAACTATTGCCAGCAATATAATGGGTAGCTTGCTTGCGGTGTTCGAGTGTTCCGGGGGTGTTTGCTTTGTTGGGGCTTTAAACAGGTGTGTAAAAAACGTACACTCCTGCGCTGTGGTGCAGGATCCGATCCTTGTGCGTTTCCGGTGGCTTGCTCGGTATAATAACTTAATTGCGCTACGTGAACCATCTATCGCGGATTTATGCTATGATCTGGTACGGATTAACCTCGGTCACGCTCTGTCCCCGTGCTCTGACTGTTTCAAAAAACAAACAAAAAACCGCTTAACAATCCCTCGACCAATCGGCTCTCTCTCTCTCTCTTGAGCAAACGTGCCCAGGAGCAAAAAAGCAGCATCATCTATTGTAACTATTGTGGTTGTTTGTTGTGTGTGCAGGTGTGTTGAATAAGAAAAATAGCACCATCTGTTGTAGTTAGTAGAGATATCGTTAGGCTAGCAATCGGACTCCATTCGTGGTTCGGTAGAAACGAAACACACTGCCAAAACAAATCGGTTACATTGAGTCCTCGTTCACTCACACACAGACTCCTTCAACGCTTGCTTCTATTGGTTTAGTTGCTCTGTTTGCTCTATATGTTAGTGTGTGTGTGGGGTGGTTGGGTTTGTAATGTTGCAAAGTTTAATTAAACCTATCTTCCTATCTCCGTGTCCTCTAGCCTGCCTGACAGAGAGGTATATATGCTTTCGTGACCTGTGGCTCCCAGCACGAGTCTTACACATACAAAAAAAAAACATGGCGCACGGTGAAGCACATTCCCGCTGAGTGTTCTCGTCGTCATAGTGGTGGTGGTGAAAGGATAACAACAAAAAACGGGCATAAAGCAAACGGACTGAAAAAAGAAACGGATCCCTATATAGTATAAAATGGTGGTGAATATTGTAACAATAAAAACATAAGATATCATCGTAGTTGGCCTGCTCTAAGATAGTGCGTACATATTAAGTTCGGTTTAGGCCATCCTTTGCAGCTCGTGTCGTAAAAAAAACGAAAAACCGCTCCTCGTATATGGTAACCAACAGTTGCTTGCTGCGAGAGTCTTTTATCCTCCCCTTTTCCCCAGCTCTCACCCATCGCCCCGATCCTGCTTCCTTTTCTCCCGCCGCTTCAGCGCGCTTCACATACGCCCGATCCGATCCACAGACTTTGTGTCTACCGCTTGCGCATCTCGCACGCTCGCCCTGACTTTCTCTTTCTCTCTATCTCTCTATCTCTCTCGTTTCCTTCTAACGCGGAAGAAACACCTCGATTGTTTCCTCTTCGCTTCCGGTGTGTCAGTCTTTGGTTTCGATTACAATCTTGCACTCTTGCTCTTCGCCGTCCTTGTTCCTGCCGCGATTGCCTATCCCCCGTATCAGTGAGTTGGACCCCGTGGTTGCCCCATCGCACCGAGCGCATGATGCAACGTCGGTGGTTGTGTTGGTGGTGGTGGTGGTGCAGGTGGTGCAGGTGGTGCTGGCGGTTGGTGATGGTGGTGGTGGTGGTGCTGCTGCTGTTGCTGTTGCTGCAGGTGAACCAAATGCTGTGGATCGCTCGGATATCACTGTGCCACGACGGCTTGCGGCACCGGTGCGGCTACGATCGCTGCTGCGACGGCTGCCGCAGCTGCTGCCGACACCGGTGGAGGCACCGGGGGGTGCTGAGGTGGTGGCGGCGGTCCCTGCGGATTACCCGCTCCACCCGGATTCTGGGGACCACCTCCTCCTCCACCACCACCGCCACCGACGACTGAGGCTGCTGCGGCTGCGGCCGCTGCTGCAGCGGCTGCCACCGCCGCCTGCCCGTTCGCGTTGGCCGCTGCAACGGCCGCCGCACCCGCCACGAACGGCTGATTGAACGGTGGTCCGTAGCACTGCGGGAAGTACAGCTCGTGCTTGACCGGCGTGGCCATACGCTGGATCAGCTGGTTCTGCTTGTCCATCAGAAACGTCGGCGACACCTTCTGCTCGATAATGCCATTGTTGTTGTTGTTATTGTTGTTATTATTGTTGTTGTTATTGTTGTTGTTGTTGTTGTTGGCGGCCGCATTGGTAGCGTTGTTTCCATTCGCGCCCCCATTGTTGCGCCCGGCAGCGTCCGCGTTGTTGTCCGCATTGTTATTGTTGCTGCTGTTGTTGTTATTGTTGTTGTTGTTGCTATTATTGTTGTTATTGTTGTTCGCCTGTTTGCGCGATTTCGTCGAGTGCGGGTTCATGTGGTTGTCGATATGTTTCTTAACCTCCTGCTCGGTGCCGAACCGGCGCCGGCAGTTTGGCATCGGGCAGCAGAATGGTCGATCACCCTGCGGGAAGGCAAAGTGGAAATCGTGCGTTGATATTAATGAACATTCAAGTAAAAATGGCAATCAGCTCAACCAAGGTGATAGAGAGGACGGCTAGAATCTATCTACTGAACGAAACAGATACAAACTGCTACTGGTGTGGTATACAGAAAAAAGACGTTTGTGGACGATCTTTTGAAATCATGTTTCGTTCGCACTCGCTGTTTCGTTCAAAACGGTAGTGTACATCGCTGCAACTGTGGAGGCTAGGTTCAATCAATATCAACAGACAGTTTTGACGTTTGTGTTTTGGCAATGTTTTTTTGGGGTATGAAGTGACATAGTAGCCATATAGTAACGAAATGTTGTACTGCATTAAGTGTAAATAAACCAGAGACCAAAGCAAAGTGTGATAGTGCTGTATCGGTGTTTTCAAATAAAAAAAAACTAATATCCGAACCGCGGCAAATTAAACCACCTACACTGGAATCAAGTTTGGGTAGCCTAAATCAAATACTCTAGTGATAGGAATGGGACACAAGATATCCAAGAATAGACCTTTCTCTCACATTGAGAAAATTAGTAAAAACATTAAAAGAGCCGCCCCGAAAGAGAAGATCCATCTAAACCTTGCCTGCCTGTAGCACTGAAATCTAAATTTTACAACTACCTGGTGCGTGCGGGTATGCTGATCGAGGATGGCCTTCTGCCGGAAGTCCTTGCCACACTGGCCACATCGGTACGGCTTCTCGCCAGTGTGGATGCGAATGTGCTGCAATGGAGTTGAAACGAGAAATCGTTACTCTCTGCTCTGCTTGCAATTTCGCTCCCTTCATCTTACCTGGTTCAAGATCGTGCGCTGCCGGAAGAACCGTGGACAGTACATGCAACCGAACGGCTTTTCGTTCGTGTGGATGCGCAGATGCTGCGTCAGGTGCGACTGCTGGCGGAAGCGCTTGCCACACTCCGGGCACGGGTACGGTCGCGACTCGATGTGAATGCAACCGTGCTGCAGCAGTGTGCTCTTCTGCTTGAACTCCTTCTGGCAGATCGGGCAGCGCACGTACAGCGGCATGCCCGCCGAACGGCCGTGCTGGATCACGTCCGGCAGCATCGCCTTACCGCCGGTCGCCTTGTTGAGATACTGCAGATTGTTGCCGAAGATCGAATGGTTCACACCCTTGCCGTCCTTGAAGTACGCCGGATAGTTGTCCGGTGAGAAGCAACCGCGCGATTCACCGCCACCCTGCGATGCCTCGTCGCCGAACGTTTGCTCGTCCTTGGGTTGTGCATTTTCCAGCTCCGGCGGGTAAGGGACGTCCTGCGGCCAGAGCGTTGCGTGCGGACCGTTCTTGAAGATCAAATGCGGAGACACATCTGTAGTGGAATGAAAGCAAAATAAAACAACACCGTGAAAGATCAACCAGACTCCAGTGGCGCTACCGGGCGCTCAGTTTCTTTAGCTTAGTGTCTAACAGGACAGGAGAAGGAGTTAAGAAGCGTTTGGGACATTGAGTCTACCACGAGCCAATCATGATGCCAATATTGTCGACACACCAGGTGACTTTAGAATTTTGACTTTGAACTTTGTATCTTCCCGAGACGAGACATGTACCAGGTTGCTGGAACACGGAATGAACCCAGAACCAAAAGTAAAGCTTTCCTTTGGCGTGGGACACGGCATGCTTGGATGGAAACGTGGGGTTGGAAGCTTAAATCTAAAGCACATCTAATCAAAGCAGCACAGAGGAAGGCGTAGGGTTACTAGTGAGGCGAAGAAAGGAGTTTCCACAGGCATATCGAATTCTTCCGTTCCAAGTACATCCACTGAAAACTTCGCGCGATGCCTCATCACTCATACAGAACCAATCACTAGATGCGCTTGCCACCGTCGAATTCGCACAGCCAGAATGGAAAGAGCAAAACAGGACAATTGAAAATGGCCGCCCACCGAGGCGAGGATACCGAAGACGTCCGAAGGAGGTCGTGCAAGCGGGGCAAAGGTGATGAGGTGATTTCGGGAGAGAGGTTAGCGGTGAGCGAGGGAGGGAAGGGATGCGGTGCACAGACACGAGGACAGCGAAGCAGGTGATAATGGAGGCGGTGGTGATAAGAGAGAGAGAGAGAGGGGGGTAAGTAATAGCTATGTAATATATATAGATAAGTATAAATCGTCACAAAAATAATCGATCGCTCGCCTTGATGGGTGCGCACATGTTGGTTCAATATGGCCTTTTGTCGAAATTTTTTGCCGCATTCCGGATACGGGCAGCCGAACGGCTTATCACCTGAGTGAATGCGGATGTGCTGGTTCAGGATCGCCCGCTGGCGGAAGCTGCGCGGGCAGTACGCGCAGCTGAACGGCTTTTCGTTCGCGTGTATCCGCAGGTGCTGCGTCAGGTGCGACTGCTGCCGGAAGCGTTTCCCACACTCCGGGCACCCGTACGGGCGCGAATCGGTGTGGATGCGTTCGTGCTGCAGCAGCGTGCTCTTCTGCTTGAAGTCTTTCCCGCACGTGAGACACTTGAACAGCCGCAGGTCGGAGTTTTTCGACTTGGACGTGGTGGTGCTCCCGGTGCCGGTGGTACCGTTCGGCCCGGTTCCGGGTGTGACCCCATTCGTTGGGGAGTGGTGCAGCTGTTGCTGCTGTTGCTGCTGGGTACCGTTCGGTCCGGGTGGTCCACCGGGGGCCGTGGCACCGCCACCGTGCAGCAGATCCGGCATACCGTACTGCTCGAGGGCGCCGGATTGATCGAGCCCGGTCGGCATGCCGACCGGCAGGACGCCCGATTTGTTGAGATAGTGATGGAGGGGCGCAAAGCCCGGCGGTGGCAACATGGCGCCCTGGGGTCCGGCGGCTGCCGCCGCGTGGTGCCGCTGCGCGTAATAGTTCAGCTCGGCCTGGGAGGCGGCCTCGTTCCCGAAGCACCCGGGCGGTACTGGAGGTCCTCCACCGCCGCCACCACCACCACCACCACCGGTTCCTCCACCGCCTGCCGGTCCGGCCGCAGATTGCTGCTGGTTGGGATCGTTCGGATGACTCCCGGAGGAGTTGTTGCCTTGCTGCTGTTGCTGTTGCTGCTGTTGCTGCTGCTGCTGCTGGACCAACTGTTGCTGCCCGTTCTGCTGCTGGTGCTGAACGGCTTGTTGCATACTTTGAACCTACAGACAGGCGGAGGAGACAGAGAAAGAGAGAGAGAGAGAGAGAGAGAGAGCGAGATTAGTCACAAGCTGCACCCGTGACGGCTGCCGTGACGGGTCTCACAAACATCCCGCCATCGCGGCCCGTCCACCGGCTTATACCTTGATCAAATCTTCTTCTATGTCTGGACCGTTATTCGCAGGATACGGACTTGTGGCCGGGCTGTGTAGATGACCATTCGCTTGTTCACCCGGTTGCTGTGGCCTATTGTCCTGATTCGGGGGGCTATGATTGGCGGAAGTTTGCTGATGATGCTGCTGTTGTTGCTGCTGCTGCTGCTGTTGCTGCTGCTGCTGGTGATGATGTTGGGCGGCGGCTGCGGCGGCCGCCGCAACGAGCTGCTGCTGCGTTGCCGCACCGTTCATGTGCGCCTGCAGGTGGTTCTGCGCGTTCTGCTGGTAGATGGCTTGGCCCTCCGCATTGCCCCACTGGACGGCGGCTGCGGCGGCCGCCCCGCGTTCGGCCGCCTCCTGCGAGTCCTTGTACAGCACGTACGGTGCGGTGTCCTGCGAGATGCAGTACATGATCTGCCGCGGGACTTTCAGTCCGGCCGCAAGGCAAGCCGCAAACGAGGCCGAAAAATTGATCGCCATCTTCGACCTGGCAACGGCTCGGAACTCTCGGAAGTTGGAAGCGCTGTTGGTTGGCCGGTGGCCGGCTCTGAAGCGTCGCAGTAAGCGGTAAACAAACTATTCGGCTGGAATGCCACGTGCGGCGCGGGTGTTCCCACGCGAAGCTTATTTAAGAAGGCTCCCAGGAAACCGGGGAAGCAAGCCGCTAGGTCTACTATTGGTTCAGTGAGCCATTCCTGTTGAATAACGGTTCCAGCCTGGGTAGGGAGGCAGAAAGAGAGAGAGAGAGACGGTGCTCACGGTCTCTCCCTTTCTAGCTACTACTTGTTTCTGTAAAAATGCTTTTTTCTTTCGTTCTCGAACGATCGAGAGCTGAGTGTGTTGTTCTGTAAAGGAGGCAACGAAAAATGGAAAAGAAAACAAAATGAATGTCTGTGGCTGGCTTTCGGGGGGTTTTTTTCTGTTGTTGGATGTGTTCTTCTCGATCCGCACCAATGTGTACAACGAACAACTTAGGAACTGAATTATGCACCTTAGCTAAACTAAACAAAACAAAACAAAACTGCTTTCACCGAGCTTAACACAGGCCGCTTCTTGGCCGCGGTTTATGGTTCAAGAATTTGTAGAGCACGGCGCTAGAAAACGCACATAAACACACATGTCGACACTGACGCGCAATTCGAAGAACTGAACAGCACAACGTAAACGCGGCGACTGCACGCCGCTTTCCCAATCGTCAAGCGTGTCAGCGCGCGCGCCAATTGTAGTACTAGGTTTGTTTATTTTCGCTCCCCCGATCCGTCGTCCCGCACGAGACTTGAATGGATAAAAGTGGGTTTAGATTTGGAAAGACCTCCAGCAAGAAAGCCTTCGGCAAGCTCTTTTCCGGCCGTACATGGGCACGGGTTTTCTTCGAATTCTATTCGATCGTTTTGTTCCAGCGCCTGCTTCGGGTGCACCATTTGTGTTGCACCATCCGGTTCGGTGCGATGGGGCAGGGGCAGGGGTACACGGTTTCGAAACCAACCCGCTTCGCGTCCTCTATTTTGCGTGCGCCCACAGCATTGCACCTCCTCCCATTAGAATGCGAGCGGGGAGAGCGGAAACGGAACGCACCGTGTGCACTCGATAAAATAAACTGCTGACCCTGTGTCGGGCGAGCGGTTTTTTATAGTTATTATGTCTTTTATTCGAAAACTGGGACTAGCCAGCAGTAGTTTTTGAGGTCGTCGTGTGTGGGTGTGTGTGTGTGTATGTGTACGTGTGCTTAAAACGCTTCACTGGAGGCAATTTTCGAAAAAATCCCTTTTTTTTCTCGAGCGAACGACGCACTACCGTTAAGTTTGGAAGAATTTGGTGGGAAAATTTAAAAGCGCCTTGAATGGACTCAAGAAAGGAGGGGGGAAAAAACTTGGAAACCTAATACTACGGTTGATGTACGTATTTTGAATCACTTTTTTTTTCAGCCGTTCCCCTTACGACAACCATTTGCCAACCCATTGAAGCTGGTGCGCCTTTTTTGCCTTTGCTTCGAGGACAACAGTGGGAAACTGGGTAAGAAGTTTTTTTGTGTTTGCAGAGAAATTGAAAAACTGCAGCACGAAGAAACTTGTGTGTCCATCGCGTCTATTTAGGCTGTGTGCTCCATTCTTGCGGGGTACGCACTCGGGTTGCAAGGGTTTCGCAATGTCGCCCTGCCTCTTCCCCTGCCTCCCAAACAACTTTTCATGAATATTTTTTTTTTAATGAGTGGCATATTTGCTCTTTCTACACGTTTCCGGTTCTTCTGCGGCGATGGTGATGGAAGCTTTCATGGCGCGGGAAGTGGTAAACAAAAATATAATGCACTCCGTGCACCGCAACTGCAATAACAATAACATCCCCGAGGGGCTCGGGGACCCCCGGCGGGAGGTGTTGAAGTTCTCAAGGTACCTTTTCGATGTCAAGACAACCACCGTCGACAACCCTGTTCCATCTTATTTTGCTCCTTTTACAGTGCCGGCGATGAAGACGGCACTTCGCACGGTTCGCATGCGTTAGGTGGAAGCGGTGTGTTTTCAAAAATGAAACATAAAAGTCTTTTCTGATGTTTTCAAAATATCTCACCCGTCTCTCGCGGGGTGTTTCATTCAAATCGCCATTGGACAACGCGAGACCTACCTTGGCTCCCGGATTTTCCCAGATTCACTATCAAATGACGTCCAATGGAGCGATATCGAGCTTTTTTCTACCTGTCACATTCGAGATCTCATTGTCGGATTATTTGTGTTTACTATGCATGGTTGTGAGATTCAGCATTTGTATTCAGCCTTAAAAGCGCCTGAAGGTCAAAGGAGTTATGGTTTTAGATGCTTGTTTAGTAAACTTTTCATTATTTTAGTATTATGGGCTTTTTATATTTAGAAGAGCTTATAAATGATAGTTAATTCATTTTGCAACAGGTTTCAATAAAGTTCAAATTATAGTTCAAAGATCAGCCATGATTTTTTTAATGTTGAAAATTTTATTCGGGCTTCTATTCAAGATTGAACAACCTATCTTGAATTTGGATTTGTTAAGACCCCAACACTTGTAGTGATTGATTTTAAAATCACTTTTTCTATGTAGTAACAAACTGCAAACAACTCGTCTGCAATCCAAAACGATTGCGAATTTCATTCCACCACAACCATCATGCGTGTGTGTGGAGTTTAAAAAGCTTCTCATAGCATTCATCCCTCTCTTTTTCTCGCTCCTTCTCTCTCTCACTCTCGACGATTTTATATAATCCACGAGAACGATTGGCGCCAGATGCGTTTCCGGAACGCGTACATGGGAGGAAGGGCTGCCACGGAAATGCGATGTGCAATATTTCGATGAAATAAATGCTCGTGTTTGAAGCGCCGGGACGCGCGAAATCACGACATCCACATATGGCACATCACGCATGTGCAGCTGAAATATTTATTGTTTACATTCACCTACGGAAGCATCATCGCCATCACCAGCAGCATCAAAAGTAGACGAGGCGGGGAAATGGTTCACAAAACAATAGACTTTCCAAGCGATGCTTTCCTTTCCAGGAGACGAATCGGTAAACGAGAAAAACAGCACACATGCAACGGCAAAAAGGATAATCAGAGAGTGATAATAATAACAGACAAATGCATAATACAGCAAGCGCCGAGCCAGTCGAGCTTACTCTCTCTCTTTCTCACACTCTCTCTTGCTCTTTCTCTTTGCACTAGCCATTTGGTATTTTGGTTTTTCGTTACTCTCGTTTCAATCCTTTAGTTTGATGCGAAGCAGTTTGTTTGTGCAGATTGGAACAATGGAGTTCGAGGTGGGAGCAGGAGCTGCGAGCTCGTCTGTGTTGTTAATTATCGAATGCATCCATTGTTTTGTGGGCTCTTCATCACCTCCCGGTACGTCCTGCAGCCGTCCCTGTTCGGTCGGAAAACAATGGAGTTTAAAAAATTCGTGTAGAAAAATGCGCCACGCTCCAGCGGAATAAATATTTTATGCGCCGTACGCGCTGGTACGAGCTGTCAACGTACGGACACAGATTCGCAAAATGCAGAAGAAAAATGAAAACAGCTCATCCCCACCGCTGCGAGATGAGTGGAGATTGATCTTGCCCCCGGGAAAAATTCCCCGTTGATGGAAGAGCGAAATGAAGAGTGACGGGAGGTGAAATTTCAAAACCTGTCAGCACTTTTTTCGTTATTTTAAGAATAAGTTGAAAAATACTTCAAACAATCATTTGAAATTGCGTTTAAATGAAGTTACCTTAGAATATTGCCATTGATTTTTATAAAATAAATTCGCAACAGGAAAGGTGTTGAATGGTAAAAATAGTATATAAAATCGTGTTTAGACAGCAGAAAGGTAACATTTTGAACATTTAGGATTTAAAACACTCGAATTCAATAAAATATGGAAATGCGATAGTTTGGCGAGCTTCAATATAATCTAGCTGGTGAAATTATTGTACTAAATATTAAGTTTTTTCCTAATTTTAGTTCAATTACTTGAAAATAAATAATATAAAGTATAGCGATGATTAAAACCGAATGAAAACAATTTCATACGAGCTCTGGTACCAAACAACACTCGGCCAAGTGACAAAATCAATTATGCATTAAAATGTCCCAACAAAAAAAAAGAGATTTTCAAACGTTTCCATTACCGTCTCCCCCATTCCGAACGCATTATTGCCCGATTGATCGGCAATATTGCGTCGTCGGCCACGCATATGCTGCATTAATTATATCCGAAAATGCAATTTCACAGTAAAACAGCCACCCTTCCCCACCCTTCCAGCCACGATCGTAATGAATCGTTAACCATGTATGTATTGCACGCGCCTGCAATTGCACTTTCGTGTGCAATTAAAACTACTGTTTGCTTCGTTTTGCTCGTGCAGCTCAATCAGCAAATTTCAACTGTCAAGTAAAAACGTATGTGCGTTTTTTTGAAATATATTTTGGGTTTTGTTTGCACTGCGGCCCTTTTGTGAAGTAACAACGTTAACGAAGGCCACTCACACCACTACCGCAGCCCTGGGGAGCGAAGGAAAGGTAAAGAAATTCGCCATGCAACAACAAAAAAAAAACGGGTGACAAAAGAATTTTTCTGCCTAAAAAGCTTGGGGCTTTACAAAAGCCCAACATAAAAATAGGTGCGAATAAAAATTTGAGCGCCACCGTGTGCTGCAATTTTGGGGTTTTTTGTGAGAAGCAAGAGTGCAACCGTGAAACCATATAATTGTGCACCCGGCGAGCGAACAAACGAACGCACGGTTCGTAATTATTCATTTGGTACAATAATTAAAAATGTTAACAATCGCGGGCGCGCTGCAGTCAGACGGAAAATAAATACATTTCAGAAGCACCCAGCCACAATTTGGACCAGCGCTATCGACGGACCTTTGATGGATGAAGAGTGCAGTGCAACGCGTGTGACAAAGAGAGAGAGAGAGATGGATAGAGATTTATATAGAGGGAGAGAGAAGAGAACGAAAAAAATAAAACAAAATGGAACCCAATCGAAGCGCGTCATGTGGAAAATAAAAATTTGACACCCGCATCCGAACGGTGCGAGTGAGCGAGAAAGCGGAGCGCAATTGCTAGAGCGAAAGGTCCGAAAAGGGTCAAAAGTGGAATTGACGTGGAAATCCAATTTGTTCCACGCCGAAATTACTCCACCTTCACGCCTGCTCTCCGCCCCTGGGGATCGCGAAAACGGTTGTATTTTAGGGAGCCACGGTGAAGCTGCTTCTGGTGCAGGTTTTTTTTTTGTCAAAACAAAAAAAATACCCAAAAACCCCATCGTGAATATCCGGCGGTGGGAAAAACCAAGCGTCCAAGCGTAATTAAAATTCAATAACTACGACTACATTCGTGTGCACTTTCGGTGTGCAACTCGCAAGCCCAATATTGCGTCGCCCAAGGTTTGGGGCGTTTTCCATTTTTGGGCAATATAGTAAGCAATTTATTTAATTTTTTTTCCTTAAATTCGAAGCAGCAAATGCAGAAACTGCACAAAACTGTGTGTATGTGAGTGTGTGTGTGTGTGAGGAAAAGTGAAAGGTTGTCAATGTTATGCCCAGCATCTGACCCGAACCCTGTTTTATGCACCATGTTTTAGCACGTCCTCGCACGATCATGTTAAACATTAATGAAGCGATTTTTTTTCCCAATAAATGTGCACTGATTTTATGCACCGTGCTCGGTGCATGTGCTCGTTTTCTCTCGCCACCATACGCATGAAAGGGCCAATTTTAATGAGAATGAGTGACGCGCTGGCCGCACGGGCTTGTTCTGCGCACGGCGCGAAATTAATGAATCCCCTTGTCCGGTCAGTGGAAAGGGCGGCTCGGCGAGCCAGGAGCACATGATTAATTGTTTTATCGAAACGATCGATCATGAGATTTATTTTTCTTTGTTCCTGGAGTTGAGTGCGAGAGGTGAAGAGAGAAAGCGGGAGTGAGAAAGGGGGAAGATTTTTATACCCTTTTTTTTGACAGCCGGTAATATTCTACGGTGGGAAATATTTTACGACGGTTTTGTATCGGAATTGATGGCTGGAACGAGGTGTCAGATGAATATTTTACTTTAAGTAAAGAAAAAATCAAACAACCTGACAACCTTGTCAGCCGCGTTGTCCTGATTCCCACGACTCCGTAGTACGATTCGTGTAGGATAAAAAAAAAGCGCATTAAAAAGATGATGACAAGCGATGGAGGCGCCTGGTCGTTGTTAAAATTAAGGAAAAGATTTTTAGTTATAATTTCAAAAACATTGAAGCAAACATGGTACTTTGTCTATGTGCTTCATTATTATTTTTATTGAAAACATAACTCACCAAAAGATATGAAAATCAACCATCGAATCTAATTTCTAGCGTAATTTAAACATCTCCATTTAACATCCTCTCTGCTGTGACAGTTATGAAATGATACTACAAATTGCATACTTGCAGGCGCTATTCTTTGCTGATATTTACTTCAAAATAATATATTGAATGGTACTACGAATGTTTTGAACAGTGTTTGCAGGAGAATAAATGATTTATGCTACTTGTAAATGTTTGAACAAATAATTAATCATGGCTTTTTAGATCATTATTATTTATATAAAATATTTTTGTTCACGGGAAACATGTTATGAATTTAATTTAGGATGCTCGAAACGCTCGACTGTTTCACTGTGGGGAAAAAAGTGCGTAAATAAAGCAATGAAAACACAAATACCATACGGTCCTTGGCATAAGCTTCGCCGGTAGATAAATAACTCGCCTTAAAAAACATCCCGCAAAGGAAGTTTGCTTCAGCCGTGGATAGCAAACTTTGCCAAACACCCCGCGTGCTCACGTAGGCCCGTCCGATCGAAAACAATTGCACGCATTCGCCACCCTTCGCTACAACAACGCTCGACGCACACGTGACGTTTCGAACCACGTACCGGAAGTTGCGCAAGGAAGCTAAAATAAAAAAATATACTCCACCTTCATAGTGCACAAATACAGACTGAAATTTAGGGGCTAAAAATGATAAACAACTCCATTTTCCCGCCACACGTACGAGGATGTACACCACCCGTCTAAGATTGGAGCAATGATAGAGGAAAATGCACCACCGGGCTCGGGTTTTGTTTGGGAAAACTGAGTGCATCGTGCGGACTCACCAAACAACAGCTACGGCGCGATAGTGATAGTGGTGTTTGCCTTGCGTTCTCACCTTGCACCGAACCGTGTACATGGGACGGACCAACAATCATATCACGGCCCCCGTCCATACACTCGCTCGCCTATCTCACCCTCTCTCTCTCTCTTGCTCTCGCCCCAGCTAAAATATTCGAAACAAAACAACAAACACCCAAAGACGAAACGAAACGTCGTCGCATCAGCTGTTTCAAAAGTCTCGCCACGGAAAAGCACGTGGTGGCAATGGTGATCGATTCTTCGGGCGAACGGCGAACTTTGAGAATTAGTCAAGCCCCGCTTCCAGCCGGAACGACGCGCAAACAAGATTGGGGTGGGCAAGAAATCGGTGGCGAGATGGCTCCATCCCACGGGAACCGGCTTCGGTCGAGTCGAAGTGGAGAAAAGCGGGCCAGACTCATCATCGTCATCGGGTATAGGAAACCCGAGAAGACGACGACGACGACGGCGACGCGGCACACAAAACAAACACTCCACCCACGACGAAAACCCGAGATGTGTTTCTAGTTTCGGTTTTCGGTTCACCCTCGTCGGAAGCACGTTGTCCGAGATCAGTGTTTGTTCCCCCCTCGAAACGCGAGACTATGCTAACTTCGCGAGCACGAGACGTGCGGTCGGGGGAAGTGGCAATAGACGATGGCGCTTCCGTTCGGCGCAAGAAAACTCACGAGCGAAAACTTTCTCTAGGCAGGCAGGTGGAAAACTGAGCACCGCGTGGAGTTCATTCTCGGCTAAGAAAGTTTCGTTCGTACCGGCGACGGTGCGAACACGGTGACGGAACTCAGAGAGAAAGAGAGAGAGTGATAGCGAAAGAGTACTCTTTAGCCTTAGAAGAGCTTCGGTAGAATAAAAAACAAACACACACACCCACACACAAATGATTATCCAAGAGAAAGGACGCCAGCATTGTCCCAACCGAGACGGAACGGGAAGAAAAGCGGCTAATGTGTGCTAGTGGGTCTGTTGTTTTGATATTTGACACACAGCAGCCACGTGCTAATCGTCGCACGAGGAAGTTCGCTAGTAGATTAAGGTCGTCGTTGTGGGTCAATTTCTCTAATTTGCAAGTTAGGGTGTCTTCTTTTGTCATTAAAAAAAACTCTACAGCACATGCGTGCAATTAGAATATTCGTAATATATATTATTACCACTATCGTAACGATTAAGTAAGTTTTTTATGGTGATAATGGTTTTTTATGGTAAATTTATGCAACACCACTCCCATTTTTACACTCGAAACGCGGTTGTGTAACACAAATGGCAAACCTTTGGGCGCAAATCTGTGTCGTTTCGCCAAAATTGTCAAAACATTTAATATTTCTATGCTATTCAAGCTGCATGGTTCGCAAATTGGCAAGAAAACCATGAGGCATAAAAATTTGTTGCGATTTGCATACTTTCAGGCTGTCTGTGTGGAAAGCCACACGATTTGTGCTTAATTTTTTCAAAATTAATAGCAAATTTCATTTTTTTAGAATTTTTCATCCAATTACTGGGCAAAGAAAACCACCAAAGTAATAAGATTAAGCGTGCGATTTGCATACCTTCAGGCAGTTTGTGTGTATTTCCACCTAAAGTTATGCAATCTGCGGTGAAAGTCACGTTCTTTATCATAAATGAACGTTTTGTGCACCAGTTTCCTATCTTTTCGATATGGAACATAATGCACTAAAGTTTGAAACGATTGTTAAAAAGTAATTCGATTCGAATTCATGTAGAAAATTTGTTTTAAAATCCTACCAAAACGTGTCTACAAATTCTTGAACGATCCCAACGCCGTCGGTGTGTAATTTAAAGCGTGTATGTAAAACCAAACGTGAAGTAAACCAAAGTAATAAGCGTATTTAAATTATAACAAAGTAAAGTGTCTATGGGTGCGTGTGTGTGTGTGTGTGTGCGTGTGTGTTCCTGTCTGTGTAATACTTCATCATGTACCGGCACACCATGTAAAACACACACGCGCACGCCCGCCTTGCTACTTACCGTTCACGATATTATCGGCAGCATTTATTTATCGTCATCTGTGAACGAGAAAAAAAGGGATCGGAATAAAAAAGGGAAAAATTAATATAAAATTGGCTGACCAGGCAGGACGCGTTACACGCAGCATGTAGGATTCGATGATGGTTAGCAACAACAAAAAAAGCAGAAGAAAAGTAAAAAAAAAAATGGTTACGCGCGTCCCGTTCCGATCACGGTTTACTGCCACTTTGCACATAACGAGCTAATTTTTCCCCTTCTTTTTTCGTGATAAAAAAAAAAAGTATTTCCATATTATGTAGCTCGGTGTCGCGTGTGTCTCTCATCTTCTCACCGGTCACTCAGTTGGTTTTTTTTTTCGACCCGTGAGGGGGTTGCACTTTTTTATTCCTTGCCATGCGCAACGCACCGCCGTTTGGGCCTGTGTCCGTCGAAGGTCTGGGACACGGGCCACCACGTTGTGGAAGGCAAATGGTGAAGAATAAAATTGGCGGCATGGGGCTGATGGGGGGATATAGACCTTTCCTTTTTTTTCAACAACTTTTCCCTCTCCTATCTAGGAAAAAAAGCGCGCGCGCATTTCTTTTTTCTCTCTCCCTGTTTGGTGGTGATGGTGGAAGGTGTATTTTTCCCCTTGTGTGCCACACACACACACTCACACACACGCACACAACAGCAGCGGCTGCGAAAAAGAGTCGAACAAAACTGCATTGTTGTTTTTGGCGTGTTCGCGCGCCTCCGTGTTGCCGTGATACGTGGACGGGCAGGTGGAAATCCTCCATCCCCCTCCCCCTCCCCCTCGACCCGTTGTGTCCGGTGGTATGGAAATTCAGGTGGATCTTCGTACTCGTTTCAGCCCGGCACTCGTGCTGTTTCGCAGCAAATCTGCAACTTCGGGGAACGATTTTTTCCTTCTTCCTCGAAGAAATTTGAGCCGGAATCGAGCCGGTGATGGAGGATACGGGAAGAGGATGGGAGGTGATGCGAGCACGAAGCATTGACCTTCTTTTCTACCGCATAATCATGCGACGCGTACGGGAAATTGTCCTTCGTTGTCGGGGAAAAGGCGTTTTTTGGAAGGTTTTATTTTTTATTTCAAATTTTTGATTCATTTCCATGTTTGGCAAAATTTGAGTCCAAATTTCCCCAAAGAAACTAAAATGGTCCAATCAAACGAATGCGTGTTTGTGTGAAGCGAACAGGTAGTGCTGGTGTGTGCGTGTGCGAAAAAAAAACTGCTTTCACATCTACTACATAAACGGCAGAAATGCAAAATTCCATTTCTACCCCCAAATAAATGGCTTCAAAAAATATCCTCGCTACGTTTTCCTGCCGTGAAAATTTCGAACCCAAAGCAAGCCCTGCTGCTGGGCTTTTCCGCACAGGAACGCATTATCGCGGTGCATCCTTGCCTATCCTTCGCACCCGGGAATACCCACACATATACACCGCTACGGAAAATGGTTTTTGGAAAATATATTTTCAACCAAAACTAAAAAAAAACCCAGCTCCAAATCCACCTCAGTGGTGGGGCGAAAAAAGAAACACACACGCACACGGACCCGAAGCCGCCAATCGAGTAAGCGAGACGGAAAGCACACACACACACACACACACACAAGTGCGCGAGCTTGTGTACACTGGAGAGAGAGAGAGAGAGAGAGAGAGAGAGAGAAAAAAAACATCCAGACAAAAAAACCACCCAGAACCAATCCAATCCTATCGAACGGGAAAAACTGCATCCAATATAATATTCTCGCGGAATTCGCATTTTATTCGCACACACAAAAAAAGCTGGGTTGGGTGGAAAAATCGGCTCCAGGCAGCGCACAGAAAAATATACATAATCGATTGAATGAAACTACCAACCGAATCGGGCAGCGGGAGAAGTGGGACGGTGGCATTTTTCTTTGCCATTTTTTTTTTTTTGGTTTCGTTCTGTGGCATTGAGTGTGCTTTACCTCCCTTTTTTCGCACATTCAAATATCGCGCGCGTTGAGGGGAGGGATGGGAGTTGTGGCGTGGTGGTAGGTGCGTGTGAGGCAGTCCAGACATGGGTCTGCTATCTCGCAACCCTTCCAGCCGTTCCCACTCGCCGTACATTATGTTGATATGCTGTGCGGAACGCTTCCCCGTGCCGGCACACATCGTGCGCGCGTGTGTGTGTGTGTGTGTGCGGGCGGGCGGACTTTGATGGCTGACAGTTTTCATTTAATCGTCCGTTCCGAGGACTAATAGACGGGAAAAAAATCCAGCAGCCCCCAACACACAGAGCTATGCCCAGTTTCGCCTATTTGATTGCTCGTCTTCGTTCTCGTTCACTCACCCTCTCCCTCTCTCTCTCTCTCTCTCCTGTCTCTTTTTCAGCTCGCAATCCTTCTCTGTTGCTCTCCAGCATCAGGATTTTTTCGTGTTGAACCACCAGGCGACAAGGGTAAGGTGGTTTTTTTCTTCTTATATATACATATATAAAACTTTTCATGTGTTTCACCATGGATTGGATCATTCTCTCACTCACGTGCACACGCTTTCTCTTCCTCTCTCTCTCTCTATCTCTCTCTCACTCTTTCTCTCTTTTTATCTTCATGAGATTTTTTTATATTTTCGGTGAGGTCCATCACACAGGTCCCGTCGTCGCTCACACAACCACAAAAACGTGAACCAGACCATTTTGGTTGGAAGGGCCGGGATGAGGAGGGGAGGGGGGGGAATGGAAGGAGGGTACGCGACACGAGTTGGGAGTGCATTTTATTGCCTCTCCACACACCTAACACCAATCCCCATCGCCACCGTCTTCCCCAAACCCCATCTTAAAAGGTTCATCCTACGCACGGAAAACTCCAAAAACGGCCCGGTCTTTTTTTTTTCTCTCTCTCTCTCTCTCTCTCTCTCGTTCGATTCGGCTCACACCCTCGCGTAAAGGTTCACGGTGGGTGATTTGGTTTTTTTTTGTGGATCCTTCCCTTTCACTCCCTCTTTTTTCACGCTTAATTTTACTGGCCCTAGCAACCCCCAGAAATGTTGGGTGTGGTAGGGTGATTTTTTTTTCTCTCGATGTTTTTCGGCCTTCCATAATGCGATGGACTCCGGGGAGACAGACGCACAGCCAAATTTGTCGTTAAAATTGTCAAATTATCTTTCTCCGAAATTAAAATCGCTAAAATTTTTGTACTGGCCTTGGCGGGTCGAGCGGGTGCATTATGTTCGAAAGCCCACCCTGAAAGCCCTTCCATGCAACAAGCCCAGAAAGGCTCCACCGGGCGTCTTTAGAGTTCGCTCCGATCGTACAATATCATTCCATTGCAGTGACCCGAGCTCGATTTCATTCAAGTAAGCGTTTTCTTGATCACAATTTTGTGGAACCATTTTTTTTTTTGGTTCTTGCTTCCCTACGGTGTGAAGAGTTCAGGGTTCATAAAGTTCCCGCACGGAATTGGTGTAATAAAATCGACTAAATTGTATGCCGAACCGGCAGCTTGGCGATCCCCGGGTGAAAACAAGCTCATTCCTTTAGCTAACTTATAGGACGCCCCCGGTTCCACCAGCAACCAGGTGGGTTGTGTGGCAGAGTACATGTGGACTTTCATTTATTTGTTACAATTTTTATGTTTCTTTAAAAAAAATCAGCATCTAGTGCATTTTGTCGCTGTTTGGGAAACGATGGGGCTGCAAGATGAAGCACTCTTCTCTCTCCCAGCGCAGTGTCACAAAATTTACATTTTTAAGAAACCTCTGCGAACAACCGAAAACCTGTGACGGCTATCCGAATAGGAGGATGGTGAAAAAAAGGTGCACAAAAAATCGATACCAAGCCGCTGGGTGCGCGTTTCGGTATTTCTTTCTTTTTTTCCCCCATTCAGCTACCTTTCTGCCTCACCGACGACGCATCTGAGTCGGGGTGTCCTTTTCATCCTATCTTTTTTTTTTTTGCTTTGCTTGTGATTTCGAGCCGGGTCAAAATGCGATCTGTGGGTGCGTCTCTTTTCGGAGGGATGCTTCGTTACCGATGCGAGGTTTACTGTTTCGTGCGATAGGTTTCGCAGGTAATATCGAATTGTAGGAAATAAGAGATGCATAGAAATTTAAATATCACATTCGTGGAATTGGAAAGGGCCTTCTCAGTCAAAGAATACATAAAAAATTTTTTTTAGCAAGATATAAAATCATAAAAACAAAAAACATAAAAAACAGAACCATATGTGAAACTAGAGACGAAAATAAAATATAAATGCAAAGAAAAAAACCATATCACAAATAAAATGTGATGAATCATGAAAAAGCGAGGGGTGCAAGAAAAAAAGCAGTACAAATAACAAAAAAAAGCATGAAGAGTATGATAGATCAAAATAGTGTACAATGTTTTAAAAAAATATACATCAAATGGAATACAATATAAAAATAGTAAACGAGAATGAGGAAAAGTTGACAAATCAATGGAAATTTACGAAGTAAAGGTAAGAACAAGATACAAAAGGATATATTCAAAACGGTGTAAAGTTTTTCTGATTTTGACACAGTTAATCAAAAAGATAAAGAAACGGTGGTAAAAATATAATATTAAACTTAATAAATTTGACAAAACTTTTTATCCATCCATTAAAACTGTCTAAAATAATCGTCACGATCCAAACAAATAAAAACAAGCAGAACAATATAAACTAATTAAAAAAGACACAAAAGTGCATTTGTTAGTAGGAAATTTGGATGAAATGCTAGAAATGTTATTCTTATTGTGAAATTCTGGTCGATGCCATTATTGTTCAAGTATTAAAAGAGAACCTCCAGTAATCAATGAAAATTTCACTAGTAAGAAGGCTTTCATTAACCTCACGCACTGTCGAACCAGTTCGGTTTAATGCAAACGCGCTGCTTTGCAGCATTATCGCGCGAGTGTGAGTGTGCGTTCATCCCGTGTCCACCAGAAGCATCAACAGTGGTGTTGCAGTTGTACATATTTACGCGCTTTTCCACAGGGCTTATTTCCTCGCTGGTAGCGCGACGATGCGACATTATTATGTGAAGTTCCTTTCCACACTCCCTTTTCATGTATGTGTGTGTGTGTGTGTGTGTGTGTGTGTGGCTGTGTGGCCGTTCCCGCGTGAGTTAATCCTTCCGATCGGCAAAGGTAGCGTGTGTCCGGGTGGTCTCTCCATTCTCCTCCCGGTCGCTCATTTCGATGGCACGATGGGGATGGTGATTTTTCCCGCTAAAATTCCGGTGTCCGAGCGAGAAAAAACCCATGCATATTCTCCATCTCCTCCTACTGGACTGGTGTGTCTCATTAGTATGCTTAATTGGATAGCGAGGTAAGGTGAGGGTAGCGTCCAGTGAAAACAATCGCGAGAAAGAGAGCCAGACACGCTCACGCACACAGGACACTTTATTTAAAATTTTAAATTATAATGATGTCCGTCATCAAACGGGCACACCACACACACACAATTGCACCCCTCTTTCCCTTTCTCTCTCCACCCATCATTTCCAATCCTTAACCGCCTAGGCTTATCACCAGCCTCGATGCTGGATGGAGCGGCTCGGGAGAGAAAGGATTTAAATTTTCCATTACGCAAAAAAATTCGCTGAAAAAATCATTTAAAAAACCCACCCCGCTACCAGCATGAACAGACACAGAAAGGGACTAGGGACGAAATCGCGAAATGCGTTCGCGTATGTGTGTACACTCACACCCTCGCCACCACCCTCACCACCACCACCAGGGGGTAACCAATTTGATGTTCTACCGAAAAAAGGGGTGAAAATCGTCCATCGAAACGCTACCCCGCGATGATGCGCAGCGAAAATCGGTTCCGTAAATGGGCACAAAAAAGGGAACCCCTTCCCCGTTTGGGTGGGGTTGGCAACATCGCGCACCCACACTGCGTGTAGTTGGATGATGCTGTACCTGGTTCGTTGGTGTTTTTTTTCGTTTTTAATGTTTGCTCCTACCGCGCTGGACACACTGGAAGCTATATAAATGAGAGGGTTTGTGCAAAGGGTCCCCAGGAGGAAGGGTGTTAAATTTTCCTCCCACATTGGGTGCAAGGGGAGAAAAAAACCCCGGTGTGAGTGAAAAATATCGATTCGAAATTTCGACGCTCCTCAGTGGCGGTGGTTCTCGGTTTCCCTATCGAGTGGGATTTTTTTTTGTCACAAAAGAATAGGACAACTACAGGCGAACGTTTTGTATGATTGCATTTCGCGTTGGTAAGCTTCATCGCGCGGTAAAGAATTGCTAATAAGCGCACAGGTAAACGCCAATTTCTATAGGATTGTTGGGAAAATTTATGTTTTTTTTTTAAATTAATTTAAAACGAAAATTAGAAGTAAAAGATTCTAAAATAGGAAGATTTTAACGAGTAATGAAACAGAAAAAAATTAACTGAAAAACGAGTAACATTTCTACAGGATATTTAAAAAAGGTTGTATTTGAACCATAAAGTGAAACAACACTTTACACTAATCTCGAAGGTATACTCTAATAATTTTGAATTTTCGTGTCATTAAGAGTAGAATTCATAAGAATTTTGTTACTATAATCCATATTACATAAAAACTTTATTGAAGCTTACAGAGATGATATGAAAATATGAAGCCAAATCTAAAACTAAAGTAAAACTAAAGAATAATAAAATAGCAACAGATTAAATGTTATAAAAAACGAACCCGAAAATGTACACAAAACACGAGAAGAAAAATCGAATTGAAAATGTCAAAGAAACATTTACGTTCAAATTTACCACACACAACCAGAAGTTCCTTCTGACTCACGGTAACACAATTGCGATGCGTTTCATAAATTGTGCGGAACGCTTTATTGTCTTATTTTGATTTGCTGTCCACCCGCGGCCTACCCGGCATGTTCAACAGCTTTATTTATTGGCATTTGGCACAGGGGCGAAGGGGACCGATTTTTTTTTTGCCATTTTCCACGACAAACAAGAACTTTCGCTTTCTTTGTTTGCCATGAACGTCTTCATTCCGCACGTTTGCTGAGACGAACCCGAGCGAATGATCTACTGCTACGCGAAACATCCGGCACGGCCAGATGGAAAAAGACACACGCAAATGCAACGTTTGCGGGGTTTTCCATCACCACCACCACCACCACCACCGTCAGTATAGGAAAATTCTTGATCGTGTTTTTGTTTGCGAACGCGTAGAACGCAACAGCAAAGCGTTCTTTCTTCTCGGCGTGAGGGCAGCAAACGAAATAATGTATGAACTCTTTCTTTGCTTCTGCCTGATGGCGTTGGACGTCGTTTTGAGGTTTATTATTTTGCGATTGCACACCGCGTTGAGAACAAAGAAAACGAAGCACTAGCCGGTGGCCTGGTTACATTTGTTATGCACATTGCAAAAATCGTTCTCAAAATATGAACGGACCCGAGATGAGCGGCTCGATCGAACAGGGAAGCTGATAATTAAAACAACTTGCGGTGCCCACTCTATTACCCAGCATCATTATGCGGAATGCATTAAAATAAAACCAAAAATTATATCCAGCTCCTAACAAGCAACACACGCTTCTTCATATTGGCTCACCGAATGTGAAGGGAAAACAAACGTGGAATCAGATACGCAAAGCGTAGTCCGAGCCCACGCGAAAACATAAATGCAAAAATTGGCGTTTTATATTATGCGGCGTTCGTTGGGAGGGCCAGCCAAACTACTATCACCTCACCTATCACTCCCACCCAACGCTGGTCGCAATAAAGGAGTAAAGCGAGGGAGTTCATTATAAAATCACTCCGTCGATCCGTCGGTGTGTTTGTGGGGATTTATTTTTCCGCTGTTAATATGCATGTGCCACTGGTGGCGTTGTCAGTAGATATGAGATTTTTTTTTCCAATGTTCGAAACGTGTACGTTTCGCCATTCTCGGACGCTCATTTACATACGCAATGAGTGTGTGTGGCTGAGTGCGTGCGTGTATGGACCGATGTTTCCATTAGCCGGAAAATGCTTCGGAAAGGTGGAAAAAGGGTAAATCCCGTACACAATCGCCACAGTATGATAACAAGCGCCTGCTCCTCTCGGGGGATGGTTTTATAATGAACAAAAAATCCCGTCCCGAAAGATGAAGAAAAAAAAAACAACCTTTAATGTATGCTTATCATTGGCCACCACGGTGCACTTTCCGGTGTTATGTGCAATTTTGTCGAATGCAACCAAATGCACCGGTGATTGGGAAAGCGATTCGAAATTTGGTTTCCGATTATTGGAGAAAAAACAATGCGTACGACGAAACGGATAAAAACGGTAGCCAAACATTAATTAAAAACCGATGGAGTGATGGAGTATGGAGGGAAAGTTTTTCCAATAAATTCTTTACAGCAAATACTGTATGTTGATTACAGGCAAAAATTCAGAAAAATACGATAACAATAAGCAAATATTTAAATATTGCTTTTTTTTCGTTGCAATTTACATAATTTTTAGGCACAAAATCATTTATTGGGCATCAATCAAAATATGTCTTTAGTTTTTGTAAATAATAACCTAAGACAAAAGGTAATCAATTTTTAAATAGGATCGGATTTAAATATTGCTTCTTGTCGTTGCAATTTACATAATTGTAGGCACAAAGTCATTTATTGATCAAATAAACAAAATAGGTTAACAAATTGGGCATCAATCGAAATATGTCTTTCGTTTTAGTAAATAATAAGCTAAGGCAAAAGGTAACCAATTTTCAAAAGAACATTCTTTTGATTATTTTTAACTGTGCGTAAGAAAACATAATTACGCAAAATAAAATCGTAAAAATCTCTGCCATTGCTGATGCCTACAAATTTTTGGTTTAGCATCAGATTGGTATTTTTAAATTCTAACCTTCTACACTATAGTTAGTAACTCTGTGCTAATGCAATAATAAAGAGATACTTTTAACATGTAGTTGCAATGCACCTCCCCCACCCAGAGGCTCACTGATTTCAGCTCAACAGTGATGGCATCCCCCCCCCCCCCCCCTCCCCCCCCGTTCAAACCATTGGAGTAATTTTTTGCGCGATTTTTCCACCATTCCGCTCGCAAAGGGTAATCACAAATGCAGACGCATTGTGCGTTGTTGCTGTTGCGTGTGCGATAACGTTCCACCGCTTTTCTGCGATTGCAGGCGAGGTGTGTGCATTATTGGTCGGATGTCGGATGCAGCAGTGACAGCACAAAATACTCCAAAATGAAGTCCTGCAGTGCGTTCGTCCAGCCCGGCGTCGGAGTGAAATTCGTTCAAAACATTTCCTCACCACCGCTCCGCTGGCCAGTTTCGATTGCTCCGAACGTCTACCGGTGGAAACTGGCCGGCAGAAACAACGTAAAGTGCATCCGACAGAAAAATCAATATTTCACCATTTCGCCGCTCGCCCGTCTCGTGAGTCCCGCGAACCACGATGCGCCTATCGACATGATCGAGGGTTATGTGTTGAGGTGGAAAAGAATGAGAGAGAGAGGGAGAGTGAAGAGAGATGGGGCCCGCGTTTGCTCATAGTCCGCGCAAAAAACTGTTTATCCGGTTGGGGTGATTTTTGCCACATGTTCTCCATCGATATCGTTTTAAACAGCGCATCCCAGTCGTGTTTTGGCGGAGCGAAAAAAAAATCAAGAATTATATTCTGAATTTATTACCAAGAATATATTCAAAGATTATATTCTTCTTCTGCAGCGCGGAGAAGAAATTTTTCAGAAGAACATATTTTTAAGGAGTTAATTTTCGGATGAACAAACAAACGTTCATCCGAAAATAACTTCCTTTAGTGGAAAATCTATGCTTTTTTTCTCCCGTGATATACTGTTCTGTGTGAAAACTACTTTTCAACCAGCAAATCTACCAAACAGACGAAATTTTACATAAATTATCAAAAACAAAAATCAAAACAAAATTTGAGTAAAAACCGCATACGATGTTTTGCGAAACGATGCATCCTCTGAAATTGGAAACACGTACCGACTTCCTCGATTTCACTACGGAAAGGGAAGCTAAGAATACGTAATTTTAATTTAAATTATTAACAACTGCGGGATGATGAAAACTACTTAGTATTGACTCCAAAATCGATATTACACACAATCATCCACCCGCTAGAAAGTGTTTCCCTCAACCACAAACCAGCTCTCGCTCACGCATTTCGCGGCAAAAAGATACCCCATGCGTGCCTGATTGAGTTATTTTACCGAAATTTAATTAATTATGAATTTTACAAATGATGCTCATCCGGCAACCCGGTAAACCCTTCCACCCAGCCGTCCCGCCACCGTCCGATAAGGGCCGCTAAGATCGCCGAAAAATAATGCCATCGAAACAGTGGTCGTACGAGTGCAGCCAATGGGAAGGTGTATTTTTGTTTTTCGTTTTACTTTTTGGTCATTGTCAAGCATCGGGTTGGAAATTGAAAATTTCCGTATCGGCAAATTTGATCACCGCGCCGAGGGCCGGGTTCGCGATAAGCGCGTTTGCATTTTTGCCCCGCTGCTGCACCAGAAGTGCAGTGGCGAACATAACGCCAAGGGAAAATAAAAATAAAATTTACCCACCAAACAAAAAAAAATACAACCCAACATAATTCTGCCCGATGGACAATTCAATCACCGAACCTCGATGAAATTTCAACCCTCGAGTTTTTATTGTTTTTTTTTGTGTGTTCGTGTGTCCCTCTCGCTGGCTCCTCCATTCAAATTCGGCGGGAGAGGGAGAGATGCATTTTACCACCCCGCTACAGTCGTTGCACTTTCGGCACATGGTTGGTGCGAGAAAAGGCGGGGAGGTGGAGGAGTGAGATTTAAAAGTTTTCGCTGCCTGTTTCGGGCGAACAACCGAGCGACGGTGCGTTGATTGACGTGGAGCGTTTTGGGCGAGAAGTGGGCGGGAAGAGCGACATCAGCGGTGTCATTGTGAGCCCACCGATAGGGGGTTGATCGGGCGCGCACAAAGTGCATTCTGCCGGTCATTTTACGAAACCGTGATGGAGTGGCCTGGAGTGGAGTGAACTGCCAATGGCAGACCGGCCGGTTTGGAGTCCTGTCGTTATTCAATCCGGGATGATGGAGAGTGGATGCTATAGAAGCGTTTATTTGTATGTGTGTGTGAGTGTGTTGTGCTTGCTTTACAGACTAAATGATTATGTTCTGAGGGTTATTGATTTTGATAGCGTGTTTTCCCCATATATTGGATCTAGTTTGACGAGTGAAGAATATTTTCATGCTTTTTCCGTTATAAAAACCTCATTTCAAACAATTTTATTTAATTTTTCTGAACCGTTTGCCTCACCACCAACACGTTCAAGGTTCGATAAGAGCACGAAACCACTCATCCTCCATAATGTGCCCAAAACAATGCCACATAAAAGCCTCCACATACGGCGTCGGCAGTAAAATTGTGCACCACCCGAACTGTCCGAACATCAATAAAACACGGTGCACACGCTGCACATGATTGCACTGCTAAAAAGAATGTGACGATGAGACGTGGAGCACCCGAAAGCGAAGCCAGCGATCGTCACGGTCGGGGAAACGCATTAACGGTCGCATTTTTTTTTTTAATTTTTGGCGCACGCTCGATGATTTCGGATGAAATTTTTATCATAATGGCAAATTAATGCACGATTTTTTCGTACTTTTCACTTTTTTTTATCTCGCATGACCTTCTCCCGGAGTTGGGTGGAATTGGCCAATAGAAAGTGCATTCTCGGAAACAGAATTTTAGTCGGATTTAATGTATCAGTAATGCTTAGTGGAGGACATCTGGTGAAGGTTGTGTTTTAAAAACTTCCATCCGCGATCAGTCCTATTGCTATCAATTTAAAAAAAAATCTTTTGTTATTCGCAACAGAAAGTTGCGATTTCTACATTTTTAAACGAAAATAATGAAGATCCAATTGGATTGCAAAAGCCTGTCACGGAGCAAGTCGTCAGTTGCCACCTAGAAACTACTCTTGACTAACCTCTCTAAAAACCTTATGCACTGCCCTAAGATTCTGATGGTAAAATATAAACAAACCATCGGCCACTGCAAGCCGGCGTCATTTTTGGAGGCGTAAAAGCGTCCCGAAATTGCACAATTTGCACTGATAAGACGGCCACAATCGCGACTCTAACCGATTGCTGCACAACGAGAGCAGCAGCGCGCGTTATCTTATCACCTGCACTGCCAAAATAAAACCCGCTTTTTCACACGCATACACACACACACGCGCGCGCGCGCGGTTAGATATGAAAGATAGGAGCGACTCCGATAAGGGCTAGAATGTCATAGTTGGCAAAATTCGGACCCCATGGGAGGCTTTTGGCGAACTTGGACGTATGGTTAGCCACACGGACCATTATTAGGCTCAGCCGTGTGCGGTTAGTTTCCCACCAATATGCTCCGGAAATACGCACACTTGCGAGTGGCCTAACGCAGGCGTCATCGGTGTGACATCTCGAGTGTCCCATGACTCATGGCGGGCCCACGCAGCCAGCGTGGCTATGGCTTTGCGATGCTCCAACTTCCCATGGACCAAAACCGGGAAGCCAAATGGAACACGCTCTCGGTGAGAGCCCCCGGAGCCAATGGAGTTATAAATTACAACCCCATTATCACCGTGCACGCGCTTGTGAGGCACCACCCAGCCACGTTACCGTTAAGTATTTCCGCTGCGTGGATGTTCGGTTTATCCCGCGGGAGACATCGCGTCCATGACGCTCCCCTTTTTTCGCTGGCCTTCTTCAAACGCCCCCCGACGCGATCACTTGCAGGAGTTTTGGTGGTGGTGGTGGTGGTGGTGAATGAAATGGGATCAACACCTTCACCGAGAGGAACCGATCGAAAACCTGTTACCGACACTATTGATCGTGAAGTTGGAGACTTCACGGGATTTAACCGGCCTGGCTGAGCAAGCCTGAAGTGGTTAAGAGAAAAACGCATCCAAGCGGAAGTGATTATCGCGGTAAAAGGAAGCTGTTGGTAAATGAGATACTCAAAGGTCGAAGATACTACCAACGATACTCTATAGTACCAAGTGATTCCCATGTACGAAAAGGCTTTCATTTCAAATGGTTTGTCGACGCTCGGATAAAAAGGCAACAGGAACAAGGAAGAACTGAGACTCTTTGAAAATAAAAATAAATAAAATATACCTTGGAGCACTCTTGGTGCAAATATTGTAGCCAAGTTACTAAGTTTAGAGTTTATCTCTTTCTCAGCCAAGAAAGAACAAATATTGTACGAAATCAGATACCCAATATGTACATTTTCCAAAAGGTAAGATATCTAAAAGACTATCGACGATATGACAAATTCAAGCAAGAGCTGGTACTATATCCATTCGGGCACTTTTGATCCTAAGGTACAAGCTGAGTTCCTTTGTAGAACCGAGATAATCCTTGGCTATTAATACCTTACAATGTACGAATCTATAGAGGTACAACTTCAACAGTTTTGGACATCTGATAACACAAGGAAGGGTTATCCAAAGAATACAAGCTACTTCTGACACTTATTAAAATTACAAAAATCCATCGGATCATTCTTGGTCCAACTAGCAGAGTTATTCTGCAGGTCTAAGACAATCGCTTAAAATGTAAAAGAAAGTTAAATATTATACTTATTATACCTCGCAAATCTTGTCCAGAACTGCCACTTGCTGGAACCACCACGGTTAGCTACCCGCACAAATGGCCACACTCACTCATTTCACATCACATGCCACATTCCGGCACGACATTCTACGAACAACCCCAAAATGAAGTTATTACCTTCTCCATCAACCAGATCCAATCGTCACATGTGCCACCGTGCCTTCAGTTGCTTCTAATGTCCGGACGCCACGTCACGGTGGACGGTGGATGCATCCAAATACCGTAATTGCACGCTGCACACACTCGAACCAACTGCAAATTGGCGTCCGCCGTCGACGGGTCGGTGTAGCAAAAAAAAAAAACAAAAAAAAGGCGAAACAAAGCGGCGAATCACTCAACCGCGGCCAGCCGTGTCCGGTAGTGCACGGTAGGTGACGCGACGCGTTCAAGTTCATGACCTTCACAAAATGACAATCATCTGGACATCTGCACGGAACGCTGCGTGGAACGTGTGCGTGGCATGATACGGGCGGTAGTAACCATCGTCACCACCAATACAACCCCACCGCAGGTGGTGACGGGAGGCTTTGGTTTCAATCTTTTTTAAAGAATATTTTTCAAACGATCTAAAGACACATTTCTTTCTGCCCATCTGACCAAGCACGGCTGATCGGTTTACGAATCGGTTGATCTGCAAATGATCGAAAGAGTGTGCGTGTGTGTGCTTGTACGTTTAATCAGCCGTGGAGGAGTGGTCAGCGGCCTGTTCCCAACCCCCACACCGATGATGCTCGAGAGCAAAATAAACGCTTGGCGGCGACGTCGACGAAGCCACGGTCGAAGCGACTGTTTACCATCCGGCGTACATACATGCCACCTTCGAAAACATTGCCAACTTGTTCGCGGTCTCTTTCCAGGAATTTCAACCGAGGCAAACAAAACACAAATACCCGCACACACACACACGCACACACGCACTACGTCGTCTCCTTCTGGCGAAAATGTAAAGCCAAAACGGCACATCAGCGGGCACACATATGCTAGTCGATGCGTGCGTGTGTACACGGTACGGGAAGAGGGATGTTTGGTTTTATTATTTTAACGTCACCGCGGGTGCTTGACAAGTTCATGGAATGGAGGAGGAGAAGGGAGGGGGGGGGGGGGGGAGCGAGGTGCGGCAAAGAGATGTTGTGATGATGAAGTTCTTTAAATCATAATGCTGAAGAAATAAATGAAATATGAACAGCGTAGGCGTTTATCTCTCAACGCCTTTATCTCTCAACGTAAGAAAAATTGGAAAATAAATACTTTTGAAACGATTTGAATAATGAATCTTAACGTGGAAGTAATGACGTTGTAAGACGTTCAAATGACGAATGAAACCTCTAAAGTTATATTAAAATGAGGAAAAAAATGCAATAATTGGAAATCATAAGCAAGATGAAATAGAATAGTAAAGAATTGTAAAAAGAATAGTAAAGGAGCAGAACTGGAGAAATTGAATTTTGTAAATCAAATGAGCACAAAGAAATGATGTTTAGTTAATTTATAAAAAACTATAAAAATTAAAACAAAACAGATACACACATCACTGAGCCGCTTCCAAAACATTGTAAAAAACAAATTCGCGAACCAAAAAAAAATATAATAAATACTTTTGAAACGATTTGAACTATGAATCTTAATGTGGAAGTAAGGACGTTCTACGATGTAAGACGTTCAAATTACGAAAGAAACCTCCAAAGTTATAATAAAAACAAACAAAGTAAACAAACAAAACAAAAAGCCACTTTTGGAAATCATAAGAAATATGAGATAGAATAGCCAAAAAATATTCAAAAATAGAAAAGGAGCAGAACTGAAGAAATTGAATTTTGTAAATCAAATGAGTACAAAGAAATAATTTTAAAAATTATGTTACAAAATATACAAAAATAAAAACAAAACACATACACAAAACACTAAGCCGCTTCCAAAACATTGTAAACAACAATTGAATTGAGAACCAAAAACAAAACTATAATAAATACTTTTGAAACGGTTTGAATTATGAATCTTAATGTGGAAGTAATGACGTTGCACGATGTAAGACGTTCAAATGGCGAAGAAACCTCCAAAGTTATTATAAAAAGAGGAAAAAATGCAATAATTGGAAATCATAAGCAATATGAAATAGAAAAGTAATGAATTGTAAAATAAATATAAAAGGAAGAGAACTGAAGAATTTTGTAAACCAAATGAGCACAGAGAAATGATGTTAAAAATTAATTAATAAAAAATAAAAAAAAAATAAAATAAAATAAAATAAAATATACAAAAATAAAAACAAAACACATACAAAAACCACTAAGCCGCTTCCAAAACATTGTAAACAACAATTGAATTGAGAACCAAAAACAAAACTATAATAAATACTTTTGAAACGGTTTGGTTTATGAATCTTAATGTGGAAGTAATGACGTTGCACGATGTAAGACGTTTAAATGACGAAAGAAACCTCCAAAGTTATAATAAAAAGTGGAAACAAAAAGCCACTTTTGGAAACCATAAGAAATATGAGATTGAAAAAATTTAAAATTATTCAAAGAGAAAAATTATTCAAAAATAGAAAAGGACCAGAACTGAAGAAATTGAATTTAATAAACCAAACACAATAAAAAACAAAGTTAAATTAATTAAAAAAAACTATAAAAATAAAAACAAAACACATACACAATTCACTGAGCAGCTTCCAAAACATTGTAAACAACAACCGAATTGCGAACCAAGAAAAAAAAACTATACCCAAGTCATAGTATTCTTCCCTGCACGCTGCCTCTGCGTAACGCCGGAGTGTTAAAGACGAAAAACGCGGGTCAAAAATTGCAGAGGAAACAACAACGTCACAGCGACAGAGCCAAAATTCGTATCGCCGTATCCGTACACCGCACACGTCCGAGACCGACACCATCATAAACACCGAGCCTCGATCTGGCGAGAGAAGTCGCAAACGGCGCACACACGGGTTTTGGTTCAAAATTTGGCAAGTCCATCCCCACCAGGGGAACGCACCAGGTATTGGAGAGAGGGAGGCACAGGTTTAGTGCAAAAAATTTTGGCAACCTTTTTGTTTGAGGCAGTCATATGTATCGGTGTGTGTTTGTGTGTGGGACGTTTGTTCGCGAAAAAGCAACCCTTGCTTCCCGCCCGGGAGATGGACGATGGAAAGAACGCGCGCGCATTCCATGTGGCGTGGTGTTGCTGATTTTTAGTTCGCTTCGTGTCGTTTCGTGGCGGTTTTTTTTTATTTTTGATTCGTCTGTGGAGCTGTTGTTGGGTTGTTAATTTTTGCAAACAACTCCTCGGTGCCTCTTTATGCACGGGCTTTCGTTTCCGCGTCACTCTCGCGACCCCCTCATCTTCACCTCCCCCGTGTTCACCTCCCGTCGTGTTGGCAGATTTGTTTCGATTAGCTTGTTATTTTTATTTTCGTTTCGTTTTTTTTTTTGGGGCCAGTTGCATGTTTCTTCCTCTTCCTCCGTTCGCACCGTTTGGAGCGTTCTTCGTTCTTGCGTTTGGCAATTATCGTGTCTCGGGCGGACGGAGTCTTGCTAGAACCAAAAAGTTCGCGGCCCGGGCGCGTATAACGACCGGTTGTTGTTGTGTCCCGGTCGAATTTCGTGTGCATATGGAGGTTTTTTTCTCTCTCTCTCTCGCTCCCTATCTACGCTTACTGTTTGTGCGGTATTAATTTCTTTCCTTTATTGCTCCATCCATCGCGCTACCGGTTCTCTGATATGGATCTCACCTCCCTGCAGTAGTTTTAGCGGGGAGGGCTTGGGGGTACGACGACGCAAAGTGTATTATTATTATTATTTTGCTCATTTGCGCCAATTTTGTTATGTCAAAAAAATTAAAGGAAAGATTTTTTAGATTAAAAAAAACTGATTATTATTTGATGAAAAAGAATGCGAGCTTCAAAGCATGGAAATGATGCTTCCAATATTTTTAAGCAACATCTGTGTAGTTATAAACAGAATTAAAAATTATTCCGATTTCGCCTAAATATTGCTCAATTTTAAAGGCCCCTTTTGGCATTTCCCCTTTCTAATCACCTCTCTTCAGGTGCGAAACAATCGCCCACATCTTCTGCCAACAATCGGCATAAAACCAGCGAAAGAGGCAAACCAACAAAAAAAACACACACACTCACACATTTGCAAAGAGTCGAATTTCTGGTTTTTTTTTTGTGAGTGCCTACTTTGGCGGGCGGCGAATTTGGGCACAGGCACTGATTAAGAAAGAAACCCGTTTGCAAGCAGCAGCAGCAACAGCAGCAAACAAAACAAAAAACTGCACACGTGCATAAGCGGCTGGGCGGGAGCGAGGGAAGCGCATTCGTGGTACGCGTCCCCTCCCCCCAGCCCCCCAACCCGCTCCTTTCACCGCGTTCTTGAGCCTAACACCTGACCTGAGCCACATAAGCGCGTCTTCGAGGGTTTTTTTTTGTCTTTGCAGGGTGAAGACATTTCGGGATTTGTTGGCGCCTTTTCAGTCGGGTCAGTGGACGAACGAGAGAGGTGATTTTGGTTCGTCACCTTGTCTAGTGATTTTTGGATAATTTTTACGTATAAATTATACTAGCAAATAGGTTATTGAGACCGGTTTTAAGTACTGCTCTTTTATATTAAAAAAAAGAAAATACTATAATTTATAATTAAAATAATAGACCACAAACTACTCGTTAAACTCACCACAATTTGAAGCGCTCATGAATGAAATGCAGCAGCACCAAGACACCACAGGCCTGTTTTATTTCGTCCGCTCCGAAATCTTTCCAATCAAAGTCTCCCTCATGACACACAGACACAGCACCGCGGCAGCACCATCCGATCACGGCACGAACTCCACACGCAACTCTCTTCAGCAGCTCTTCCCGCACGGGCGGCCAACACAAATCTGACCGAGCGAGCGCGAGCGCACGCACGGGAAAACGCGCCAACCGACGGAGGGAAAATGTTATCGATGGGCACCCGGGAGAACGCGGGACGCGAAACCAGTTCCCAATAGTTCTAACCGAACCGAACCGAAACACAAACCAGAAATGACAAATTTCGCTCGACACTTGACGCCGTGATTGTACCGGAAGTGCAAAATTATAATGATCCTCTCGCACCAGCGCCAGCTTCCGCTCTCTTCCAGCGTCCGAAATGCACCCGAAACACACCGGTTAATGCAATTTTAAACGGTTCACACAGCAATTTGCACCAGCGGTCCTTGGAGGAAAAACTAATCACGGTTTTTTTTTTGGCTTGTTTTGGAGTTTTGTGATTTTTTTTTTATGTTTTTTGCAACGATTTCCGCGCTGTTCGTACCATATTTTCGGGGCCACTGGCTTCGTTTGGGTCCACAGTGAAAATGAAAAAAAAAACAAAATTCACACACACACGGGCGGCTCACAGATGTAGTAACTGAAATATTAATGCACAATTTTGCGGGCGGCCCATGTCGCTACCCGGAGAGTCTACCGAGAAGCTTAGCACAACGAACAGTTGATTAGAAACGTGCCGGAATGAGGCGGCGAGCTGTTCAACATCGTTTTTGATCCGCGCAACGGAAAGCAACCCAAGATCCGCTTACTAACGAAAGCAAAAAAGAACCTAACTTGGAGCCAAACGAAATGGGATCTTCTGGTTCGGGGTGGTTTTTTTTCGCTTCTCGAATCACACACTCGCACTCGCGGAAAGAAAACTCGCACCACTCAACACCATCACGGCGCGGGCTCGAGGAGATCGGCTCGCTGGCGATACGGGAAAGAAAAGCGAAGGAAAATTCACAACGGAAAACGGGCGCGCACGGCAATCCTTTTTCACTTCCACTTGGCACGTTGGCTACATTTTTTTTTTTTCTCTCTCTCTCTCTCTTTGTCCTTGGTGTGAGCGTTTGCTTGAACGGAAGCGGGAGTTTTGGATCACTGTCGGATTTTTGCAAGTTCCTGCTCGCCTGTTGAGGTTTGGCTGGGTCTGCGAGGGGTTCTGCGAAGAAAAGAGACGGATAAAAAATGGTGTTAAAATTTGCTTAAGAAAAAACATACTAATAAAGCTTTAGAAGGTCTTGCAATTTCGGTACTAATGTCTCCAGAATTCAAGAACTTTGAAACACGTCGTCAACCAAACCACCAACTTTCGACACTCCAAAAATCATCCCAATTCAAACGCATCAGTAGGCGACATCAGCGCCTACTACCACTATTCCTACTATTACTAATGCATCGCCAACCATTCCAACACACACACACGTGCGCACACGCCTCAGCAGAATCAGGAGAAACCTCCATCAGGGGTCGATTTTGGGACACAAAGCGCGGAAAAATGTGAGACATCTTTTCTTTCCCCCCTTTTTTTTTGTTCGTTGCCCTATCAACGGGCGACCGAACTCGGTCCCGAAAAAAAGACCGGCACTTACACACACACACACACACCCACACGTGCACGCCAGCAGACAGTTCGGTGGACAGCCACGGTGGCCACGGAAACGGAAAAGCGGAATCATCCCCCTGTCCCTGTCCGCTTTTTGGCGCGTTGGTGTTGGTTTCGCTTTTTTGGAACCTGCTGCTGCTATTCGCGCTCGGTGTGTGTGTGTGTGTGCGCGAGAGATTCTCGTGTGGGGTTTTTTTTTGCTCTTTTCGGTAGTGACCAGAAATTTTTTTTTCTTTCCCACCCATCGACGGCGACGTAACGCCGCCGCGGTTTGATGCTTCGGTCTTTTGGAATGGTGGACGGTGGATTTCTGGGCCGAATTTTTTTTTGCGTTTTTAATGCGTCTTCAAGGTGGCTAACGACGCTCGATCTCTAGCGTGTACTAGATCCACTAAGTAGTACGCCCGACAACGCGAACCGAATCTAGTATTCCACTGTCGTTGAACAAATCGCGCGAAGAAGAAAAAAAAGTCTCGCCAAGCGCACTCTGCAACACTAACACTCGGGAGGACAAACTCGTTTCAAACGCGCTCGCGGTCGTCCACGGCTTGGTCTCTCGGCATCCAAAAGTGTCATTTCTGCGGGAGGGTTTTTTTTTTGTTTGGTTTTAATTCTCACACACCACATCCCATCACGCATCCCGCACACGTACCGTTTGCACCGTCGAAGTCGATCAACGTAATTTTAGTATTTTTTTTTTTTGTAATACTTTATCCCTCGCGCGGTGTTTTGTGTACGGTTCGTCTCAGCAGCACGGCAAACGGGACGTTTCGAAAAACGGAAAACGCAAGGAAACTACTAGTGCCGAAGGGTACGCGCGCGAAATTTCGAAACACCAAGCCGATATGGGGAGCGTGTCTATGCATGCACTCGGGGGCGATGCTTTTCAACAAAATAATAATAATTCCACCGGGATCACAAGTGCGGCTGCTGCTGATGCTGCTGCTGCTGCTGCTGGGGCCGCCGAACGGATAAAGAGCATATTACAGACTGAGTGCGTTTTCTCTGTTTTCTATTTTAACTGGGTACCCTCCGCGGGTTTTTGGCGTTCGGCGACGACGGACGGATGGTGACGATGACTCTCTTTCGTCGCGCGAGATCTCGGTGTCGCCATCTCACTTCCAGAAACGGCGAGCGCGCCCGCTGTGAGTGAGACGACGAGCCGCAAGGGTTCACGGGAGTGAGAACGAGATGCACGGGTTTTTTTTTTGCTTCGCCGAGGGAGCGGTCGCGCTCGGTTTCGCTCTTCTCTCTGGTGTTGGTTTGCAAGAGAGTCCTTTAGCTCTCTGGCGGAGGTCGGGAGGGAGGATGGAGGAGCCTGTTTGGTGTACGTGTGCGAGGTGTGTATCTCATTTGCCCGGCGGCGAGAACGGATTAGAGTGAGAGACACGGTGCAAAAAAGCAGGAAAAAAACCGAAGCCCCAATGCTCAAAATGCAACCTTCAACTTCGCTGGTCCAAGTGCGAGAGTGCAGGAGGGCACAGCGAAAAATACACGCGAAAACCCACCCGGCTTCGTGTTGCGTTTGTGTTGGTGAGGTGGAGTGCGCGTGAGAGGAAGAGGGAGTAAGTGAACGCGTGAGAGAGAGAGAGAGAGAGAGAGGTGTCTTCGCGCGTTTGCACTATGGGTGCGCGTGTGCCGATGCAAATGTGCACGGACGCTGCTGCAAGGAAGCAGTAATTGCAGCGGCTCGGCTAGCAAGTACCACATAATGAAAGTGAAACAATGGCACAGTGGCAGTGAAAGTGGGAAAAACGTGCTCGGGAAAACTCACCCGCACCGCTCTTCGGTTGCAGGTGAGCAACCAGGTGGCTCCATCGGTGGCGCGGAAGGAAAATGTGGCTGAAGAGCGGCGATAGAATAGTGCGAAATTTGTGTACAAGCTTTCAATAACATGTAACTATTCGCGAAAATTAATCACATGAAAAAAAATTGAAAATTTGTACAAAAAAAAAACTCATGCAAGGCTGGGCTTATATTTTAGGGTTTTCAGAGCTATTTTATAATTCATTTAGTTGTACTTTTTATTTAACGTTAAAGATTAAATGAAATGTAAGATATTAATGATAAGAATTGAACTATCAGCAGCAAAAAGAAGAAAACAATCGAATTAAATTTTTTCGATTAATAGCTGATGAAAAGTATTGACAAATCAAACTTAACTGGTCTTGCAATGAAACAATTTGATTAAGAATAAAATGAAGAAATTTATTATGAAAATTAGTACAAAAAAAATACAAAGCTTACCAATTTGATAGCAATATTTTAAAGAATTGTGAAAAAAGTAAAACACAAACTTTTGTTCAATATGAATAAAGTAAGGAAAAGCAAATTAAAATACGGTACGATATTAAATTGAATTTTTTAGCACACACAAGAGCAAACCACTAAAGAATTTTTCAATAATACAACGCATAAATAAAATAAGGAAAACAAATTTAAACGCATTAAAATGTGGTACGATGTCAAATTGAACTTTTTAGCACAAAGAGAAGCAAACCCCTAAAATTTTTTCAATAATACATCGCATGAAAAAAATGAGAAAAGCAAATTTAAACGCATCAAAATATGGTACAGTTTCAAATCGAATTGTTTAGTACAAACAAGAGCAAACCCCTAATTTTTTTTTCAATAATTTAACGCATGAATAAAATGAGAAAAGCAAATTTAAACGCATTAAAATATGGTACAGTATCCAATCGAATTGTTTAGTACAAACAAGAGCAAACCCCTAGAAAATTTATCAGTAATGCATCGTAAAATTAATAGAAATAGAGAAAAAACCCTATGCAAAAACTACATTCAGAAATTAAGAAAGTTTAAAATGTTAAGAAAGAATTAAAAAAATGGAAATAAAAGTATCAAAATTGTTCGACAAAAAAAGCATAAAAAATATGCTAAATCAACAATGGATAAAATGTGCCTTAAGAAAGAAAAGATTGTGAAAGATGGGCCGATATAAAACGTAAAAAAACGCACTACAACTAGCATACGAAAGCGTACGTGTGCGAGAAACGCACCGTTCAATGCACCGCGTTCGATACAACCGGGCCGTCCGTTTTGCGTTTTACTTTTGTTTTCGTCGTGGACGTGGAACCGGCCGCTAGATGTTTGGGTGCGCACGATAACGCGCCCCGGAAAACCGCAATAAAGCAAATGCAACATACATACACGTGCTCCGAGCGGTCGCGTAATAAGCCCGAACGGAACAAAGCAAACCGTGTTTGTGCGCGCGCGAATCTTCGCCCACTGCCCGGCGGCGGCGGTGGTTTGGTTTGGGGGGTGTGTGTTTGGGGAGAAGGCATCGAAAAAGTCACCCGAAAACGTACCACCACCACCGGCTTCAAACACCCTCTCACTAAGTAGCAGCACAAATATACACACGCTCACCGAACGCGGAACGCGTTTTTTTTTTTGCTGCATCGAAGATTTTGCGATATTTCATCAAACATCGCACCGCAGCGCTCGGTGTTGACGTCTTCTGTTGCGCTGCCTGTTAGGGGTGGTTGTGTTGGTCACCGAACGCACACCTGGGGTGGGCGGGAATGGAGGAAGGTCACCACCGGGGGAAGGGAGAATGACCCGGAAAAGTAACGCGCGCACTACTTACCGGCGGATATATTCCACACGCCGAAACGAACTGGATGACAGCTGCAGGTGGATTAGAGCGGGTGGGTGGAAAACGAATCGGGTGCCTACTTTGTTTGCCTGATGCCAAACGTACGGCAACCGTACCAATAACGCCTGGACGCAAGAGAACGACGGACGCGTCAGCCCGAACAGCTCGGCTACAGATGGTTGTGCCGGTGTTGGTAATTTGCAACCCCTCGAGCGTCCCCGTGATTGCTTGCCGTGGGGAGGTGAAGTTAAGTGCGCACCTCACCGGCAAACACCGCCGCGCTGCTCTCCGGCCGGCCCGGAGACTGACGGTATGTTATTTATTCTTTTTTTCCTTCTTCTTCTTCTGCTTCGTCTGTCACCCGCGCTCCGTCGTGTCGTGGCAGCAAAAAAAAAACAAACTGCGCGAGCGCGAGACGCGATTTTCGCGAATTCGTGTACCATCACCAACACAGCCAAGCATCGATTTGACCGCGTGGAGGGAGGGGGTTGCGAGGTAGGTTCTGGATGGATGATTTTTTTTTTTGCGCCTCCTCTTGCCCCGCTCGCTCTCCACATGGAAACACGGCGCACACATTCGCGCTAATCATGGGGAGCAGCGGCACGATTAGATGACGATTCTCGTACACACTCACACCGGAGAGTTTTTTGGTACGGTTTCTGTTTTTTTTTTTGTGTGTGCGTTTGTATGTGTGGCAGAGAGGAGCATCGAAACTACCAACTACGGTCAAAAACACCTCCCTCGAGGTTGGAGCACTAGTGCGCGCCATCAACAAACTAGCCTTTCTGTCAACGATAAGAGCATCGTGACATAATCGATGCCACCGATGCGTTCTCCGATCACGATCGATCAAAACAAAGCGGGGCTGGAGCAGCAGCAGCAGCAGCGGCCCGATGTGACGTCAGCTTCGTCCATAGTGAGTGAGTCAGCGTTTCCCGTCTCCAACCGGCGGTGAGAGCGCTGTTCGTTCTCATTCTCACCGCCACGCGCACGCCTGCGCACTCGGTTTGTTATTTTAGACATTTTGTGTCGAAGAAGCGGCTGCTTCGATTTTGCTTCGTTTTTTTGCTGCTGCTGCTGCTGTTGGCCTACCTTGCCGCGCTTGGGTTCTCGCTTGGGTTTGGGTTGAATTTTTCTATTTTTACTATGATGCTCTAACAAATCCCCTCGGTCCTCGGCTACCAGCGTTTGTTTGGACGTGCAAAGCGTGTGCTTCCGATGGATTTTTTTTTCTCTCATTTCGATTTATGGTGGGTGATGTGGTGGAAGATCCCACCCGAGCTGGTGATATCTGGAAGAGCGCCAAAAGGCGCGAAGTCGCACATCCGGACCAGCTGACAATTATGATGTTTCTCCCACTTTGGGTTTGCCTTTTTTATTTACCGCACTGGAGTCAATCAAGTGGCCTTGTAAGGAACATGACAAATGCTGGGTGAGATATTTATTTTGGATGAGAAAAAAATCGCATTAAAATCTAGCTGTAGCTTTCTCCAAAATTCCAAGAACGTCTGGCTGGGGAAGCTTGCTTCACGTACCAAATATTGCGATTCTCGTGCCGTCACGCTGTGGACCGTGGAGAGGAAGATTACGGCGGCATCTAGCCCGTCCGCTGCTCCCGATAACCTCTAACCCGTTCGAGCAACAAATAAGATCGCGGTCTAATCGCCGTGGCACGACCTCCAAAATTCGGACCACTTGTGCATTGCTTGTACAAGGCACGAGCCAGACGGACGGGCAAGAGATTGTTTTGGTGTTTTGTATATTTTTTCTGCTACGGAAATCGATCTGAAAACGGATCCCGAAACGGACATCGCACCGAGTCATGGGCTCAGACACCGCGACCTAGCGTAACGCGATTACTTGTGAGTTTTCTTTTGTTTTTAATTGCGCGACCGCACATTCTTGAACGAGATTGGAGATGAAGTAAGGCGCGTTTTGGGTTTTTGTTGTTGCCTCACTCATACACGGCCACAAATGATTGCTGTCCGGGTAAAAGACACGACAGGATTAAGCACTTGTTAGCTAATCAACCCTTCCAAGCTCCAAGTTAACATAAAAAAACCCATCATTACATAAGAGCGATGGTGGAGATGGTTTCTTAACGATCCCCTTTAAACACACCGCTTCTTCCGGTTTGGGATGATTTATGTGCCTACGCGTAGAAAGCCGCGGGGATGATAACAAATGCGTAAGCAAAGTGGTTCTGTACAAATAAAAAAAAAAAACAACTCAAAATGCGTTTTATGATTTCGGACCATCCCCGCCGTGACCTATTCCAAGCTGATCGAAAGTGTAATGTCGCTGTTATGGTTTGGTTCATTCAACAATTTGTGATTTGAATGAAAAAGAAAAAAAAAACAATTATCTGTCCAACGCTAATGGGTTGCTTTCAAACTGATTTTTTTAAAACGGATTATTCCAACGGTTGCTAGAATTATAAACTCGTTTTTGTAGGTTGTCATCTGTAGTTGTCATGATGGGTTCAATTTTTCTTATTTAATTTATAACAAAATTTCTTTTATACCAGCCTCCGAAATTCTTATTACATTTCCCAATACCAGAACCAAAGAAATACGCTTGATTCAATCTATAGGACATGTATGTGACAAAAACATGCTACGATATCCCTAAGTGCGTAAATTATACATCAAAACTTTATTATATCCCTCTAATTGAAAACTTTTCAAGTTAAGCCTGTAAAAATGACATGACAATGATGTATGACCCATTTGAATGAATATAAAAATAGAAAACAATTAACATGAACTTGTTGACATAAACCGAGCTTAATAAGTTTAATCAACATAGCGATACAATTACGAAGTCTTCAAACAATTCATAGAGCTCAGTCTTACAGTAGTCGTATTATTTATAAACGGTTTATATCTTAATTTTGAGTGTTAATATAAGAACTATGAACGTTTTGTATATAACCTTCTTTGTACGTTATTTGACCATTAATTCCTGACCATTAATTGATAGTGAATTTGCTCTAAGGAACAGGGTAGGAAGCCGCAATGATCCCGGGATGGTTGAGGAGTTTTTCAACCACAGTACGTTCTTCACTTTAAACATTATAGATTATTTATGTTCAAAAGAACCCAATTTAGAACATCAATTGGAGGTGGGTAGACGTCACGTGCCATTCCGAAAAATGCAATTGTAAACCTACTCTAAGTGAGCTCTATAAGTCTATCTTATAAGTCCTAGCTATTTAAACTCTATTTCTAAAACCGAACTTACCTTGAATATCTGTAGTGAGAAGTGGCGAAGCCAGTAAGAGTGACCAGTGTGAGAAGTGAACTTCAAGTGTGTGAATCTTCATCTTAAAACTTTTTGAACTATATATGTGTGCAACAATGCTAAAATGTGCTATTTTTTTATTATGAAAAGGACAAAGGTGATCTTAACAATGAAGATCACATCGCAACCGACCACACTCCCCAAAGGATAACAATATTATTTCCCGCGTTACCTTTCTTTCAACTTTCAATCACATTAAAACAATCGCTCTGTAGGTTTGTTACACCGCAAAAAAACAAAAAACACACTCACACGCAATGTAACCCTTCGTTACGTACGCTATGTTCCCTGGCGATAAGATCACGGTCAGAACGTCCAAACAGACGTCTCGCTTTCTCACTTCATCGTTCAACCTCAGCGCGAGCGGTGGCGCGCGCGCGCGCGCTCGAGCTCACCTCACCTCCAAACAGCCCAAAGATGATTTATGAAGTGTTTCATAAAAGAAAAACCCAACCCACGGTGGAGAGGTTTTGTTTCAGCGACGCCAAACAAAAACCAAAAAAAAAAGGAAGCCCAAACCGCTTGGAGGTATTTTGATTGAATTTTGCACTTCCCTTTTCGCCGGCAGAGGGTTCACGGGAAAAAGGGAGTGGCGGGCGGGAGGCCGTCCCACCCCGATGGGGAGGGTTCAGGTTAATTTCGCTTAATTTATGCTCGTCATTTATGCTTCGGTGTGTCCTTAGGTGATCGCTTTTCGGGTGATCGGTGCGCGGTTAACGATCACCGGTGCGGCTTTCCAGTGGCATTGTGGCAGCCGCAGGACGTGCGAGATTCACCCTGGTGGGAAACCGCTGCTGTGGATTGTGCGAGGTGGACTGCAGCGCTCTTGTAACTGCTTTTTTATTAAATAAATATGGCGAAATAATGATAAGAGTTAAGCAAATACTGCGGCTGGCGGGTAAGTGATCTTACCGGCGGGCGATGCGGTACAAAAGGCACGGTACGCTTGTTGCTTGTGGGTCATTTGTTCAATCTTCTCCCCAAACACCGTCCACCGAACCGGTACGGAGGGCTTATTTATGGAGCTCGCAGCGTACGAGCCGGTTCGATCGGGCCGACCGATCGCATCCATTACCGTGACAACGGCCGCGGTCGGCAGTGGAGCGAACGATCGGCGATCGTTTTCATAATTTGTCGTCCCTGTTTGTAGCAGAGTTTTCAACCGACCGGGAAGGACCTGGCAAAACCTCCGTGTGCAACGACACTCTGTAAATTAAGTTAACAACTTCGCGTCTCCCCATCCCAAGACGCTGCACCGGGGAAAAAGGTCAGCTGCGTATCAATCAATTAAGCGATTTGTTTGATAGGCAGCTCGGGCACCGTGGCCGGGTGTGTCGCCGTCCCGAAGGCCCGTTGGCCTGTCACCGTTTTTGGCGGTTTTTTACGACCGATCGTTCCCACACCGCCCGATCAGCGCTGGAATGCGTCCCGGCAAAGATGAAAGCATCCGAACCGTTTGGTGCTCTTCGGCTCGTGCACACTTTTATTCCTTATTAGCCATTTATGAAACCGTGATTCGGTGATTTCGTGCCGGGGCGGTGAACTCCAGGCGAAGGATCATCTCGACCGGGGTAAGGAAGAGATTCACCACTTTCCTCCAAACGACACGCTAAAACCGGACATTGAACGTTTCGAGCTTGACCGAAACGTTCAATCTGTGTTGTACACGGATTGTTTATTGCACCTTGAGTGTTCGTTTTTGATGGTTTTTATTTTATTTCTCTTGTTTTTTTTTTGTGTATACCATATGTGGATGCATTTCTGCATAAGGACCACATTCGGAGGATGTGTTCTCAAGAGAGGATTCATTGTTTTATGGCAGCGCCGGCTCTAGCGGTGCAATAAGTAATAAAACAAAAAAAGTGAACAATATTTCGCTATTTGCTGGAGTCTGTAACCATTTTGGCACTCTTGGGATGCTCATTTTTGCTTGTAACATCTTAATTAAATGTCCATTACCGCTTAATCTGTAGTGTACTTGAAGAGATGTCATAAATTTTATACCTTTAAAACCATTGTGCCTTTAACTTTCTACCAAGCAACTGTCAATTTTAAGCGTAACCGGCGATTAGCGCCCTCTGTTGGGAAACTATAGAAGTAATGAATGGTATAAGAATATCACTTCAATTTACAAGTGGAAATGTCCAAGTATTCCTGCTCCTGAAAAGGAGAATGAATTACAAAATACCATGCGGATATCTAAAACTTATATTATCCTTAGCGTTTTTGCTAGCTGAAATAGGTAGCAAATGTATCTCCAAAGCCAACAAAATCGATGTAAAAAACATTGCCCCGTAACCTCGCACGCACCAAGTGCACCACCGCAGCAATGTAAACAAAAGCAAAAGCCCCGAGACGATAATTAAACGTCCTCTCACGGTGCCCGATTGATCGATCGGTCGAAAAAGTTAACCTGATTGCGATCGGGTTCGCGGTGTAACGCGTACGCATTTATCCTGTATTATAATTACTATTTTTCCACCTCCGTTCCAAGGGAGGGGATTCCGAGGTCGAAAGCTGCCGGGCTCCCTGTTGATTCGCTCCCTGTAGAAGCAAAAAAATCTCTTTTATTATTATTATTATCCACACGGGCATCATCGGCATTAACCGGAGCCACCTTGGGAATGCACGCCCGGCGGGGCCAAAAAGAGGGAAGCGGGTTCGGGGGTGGCCCCAAAAAATTGCAACCCCCGGCCCGAAGAAAGAACACCGTGTACAGGACACGCCACGACGAACAAAACGCAAACCCCTTTTTTCGAGGGAGAAAACAACGAAAAATCATAAAGACCTTTGTTCCTTTCACTTCTGGCCTCCTTTATGAAAATGGACACACGCGGACGCTGTGGCGGGACGTCGCGGAATCGGGCGAGTGTCTCGGCTTATCAAATGAGCTGGAAGGAAATCGGTTTTGGCGTGGTCCCCCTGCTATTAAACCACCCTTGCGTTTGGATCCTGCGCTTGAATAACACCCCAAAAAAAAAGGACGTGTTCGACCTCTTGACCACATTACCGCGCACCCGATACACCGTATCGAGAAGTCCTTGCGGTGAAGTTATGTAGCAGTTACGGACGATCACCTCCGTAAATGTTGACACTGTAAGTGCCCCGGTGTATGCGTGCGTAGAATAAAACGCCAACGAGATTGATTTAAAAAAAAAAAGTAGCACCGTATCGATCGATGGGGAAATTTGTTGCCCTCGTAAATGATGGGTCGATTAGTTTGTACCCTTTAGGTGCGTAAGTAGCATAATCAGGCGCATAAAGTAGCACAAAACGGTAAGTACGTATCCTTTTTCCTTCCCTCTAGTTATTGATAAATGCTATAACAGCTTTTAAACACATGATTATCTTCTTCGGGTACTTATTACGAATTCAGGAAGGTTTATGCTCTTATCTCACAGATGGCGCTGCATTGCAATATGTCAAAAAGCAGATGAACATGGACCGTACTAAGCACGATTTAATCATGCTCATACATGGTACAAAAAACATCGTTTCATAAAATGTTTATCATTTACTTCACTCGTATATTCTTTTATTGCTGGATTATGGCCAATTATAGATTACTGTGATGCAAAGTTGCCAAGCATTATCTTGTATGTTCTGATTTACATACAGTCGTCATGTTGTGTTTCACACGTTGCTGAGTTTTAATTGCTGCCAGTGAACATGATGAATTGAAGCGCAGCACATAAACATTCTGTTCATTTTATTCATCCCATTCGTCTTCTTCTTGGTGTAACGATCTGAACGGTTCTGCCTGCTGTATTTAACGGATTACGAGACTATTTTATACTAACGTAGCTGATTAGTCCGGACCAGATGAGTAATTTAGACGATTATTAAAATCTTGTTTATTTTCGTCCTATATTTCAATTATTTCGGATAATTTAAAAATTACTTTAATAAAAATCATTGCATGAAATTGAGGAAACTTGTTTGAATGATTAAAATGGTATAATTTTAAGCGTACCATGGACTGATTGTGGCACTTCACGCTTGGAACAATGTACAATTTCTGTGTGCTTCCTTTCCATCCTCCCCGAGGGCATCCACCCGGTGCAGTGGCGTCCCGTCCAGTCTGGACGTCGTGTAAAAAGTCGTGTAACCAGTAATTCGATGCGCACAATCCGTCCCTTCAATCAATCAAACATGCCAGCGGCCAGGCGACAAGCGACTACATGTTCGGCGTTAGGGCGAGTGCGAATTCCGTGCACACCGGCCTTGCCATGATGCGCTGCGTTCAGCTTCTGCAACACTGTATTTTACACCAACTCCGGGGGAAAATAAAACATAAACAGTGCAATGTTTGTCAAACTTTTTTGCTAGCAATATTCAACGAAAATTTTCCCATAAAAAAATCAATGCCATAAAATTTATAAAAATATTGTTAAAGCAAATCGGCCAAACTGATTGATGTTAAGCCTCTTAACCGATCCGAAGACTTACGGTGAGCTCGATCGAAGGCTTTAAAAAGCATCGACGGGCAAAGTGGGCAACACGCAGCCAAAGTCCATTAAAGATTTTTTTTCGCAAAATGTAGCTGTATAGTTCCCATTTTATTCTCTTCCGTGCGTTGTAATGTTACATGACCCGGTTATGTTGCGTAATGTCAATGTTTCACGCGTGTTTGTAAGTGCCTTTTTATTGTCTTCTTGTTGTTTTATTTTACCCTTGCAGTCAGTCGAGGTGGACATGTGATTTTTTTAAAGCTTATATTATTCACTCTTATTGCACACAAATAAGTTCCCTGGCCGTATCCATCCATCAATCAATCGCTCAGTCGAATATGTTTTCCAGTTGTCTGTTTTTTTATTTTACGGTAGCTTTGATGGACACTAAGGCGGCAGTCGCTGTTTGCGTTTGTAATAAAGTTATTTTAAATAATCGAATGATAATTTTAATTTTTCTGATTTGCAGTGCAGTTCTACGTGTTTCAAACCTTATAAATGTTTTGTTTAGTGTTTATGGTGTTTTAAAAAAATAATCAAAATAATTAAAAATAAAAAAATAATTAATTTCTCAAATTTATGTTCTAAAATCAAGTCTAAAAAAGACGGCAAGACGCAGATCTACTACGGGATACAAATGATAAAAAAATATAGAAAGCCAATGACGATAACCCACCATCAAAAACAGACCATCAGCTTTAGTGTAATACATTCGAACCAGAACGCTTGCTGCTTCTGCAAGGGGGGAAAAACATCGTAAAAAATAAAATGAAACACCGCGTGCTGGAAGAAAAATGATCCTCATTTCGGATCAATTACTCGGTCTGATCGAATCTGTTCGCCTGCAAGGAATTTTTTTTGAAGGATGGACCAATTTTTGGTAATGTTTTTTAAAGACTCCCGTCCCATTTTGCATGTTTTGAATTGTTGGCCGCCCTTATGTCGGGTCCTGCGTAAAAAGAGTAGTAGGAGAAGGCAAAAAAATAGAGGAGAGAAGCGGTGGCGGGGGTTGAATAAATTATTACTTAATGAAATGCACGCACTAGTTTGTGTCTCAATCAGGCGTAAGATGCACGCGCAAATGCGGATGTTAGCGGGTCATTTCGGGCTTGCCGGGCTTCCCGTTGGCTGATTACAAACCGTGTGTCCGTCCGTTTCTCGCTCCGTTCGCTAGTGTTTCGTGATACGAGCGCATCAACAGATTCGAAGGAAGCGCAAACGAGCGTCAAAGCGCCAGTCGTTCCTTCTTCGTTCCACGATCGATCGAAGGTGTTTGGTGCAGTTTGCGATTTTGCTTTTTTGTTTCCATTTTTTTTTTTAGCGTGATGCACTCATGTCTTGGGACTTTGCAAAAAACGAAACGGTTGGTTCGTTTTTTTAATTCACCGTTTTATTATATCACAGCACCGTTGCAGCAGGTTAGCATAATTGTCATTTTTGCCACCAGCCCATCAGAAAGAGAAAATGAGAGAGTGAGAGAGAGATGCTCCGAAGTGATAAACAAACTCATAAAACATAAGACTAAGCTTGTGGGCCGTGCCGGCGTGATGAAGGTGTCCCTGAATCGGTCGAACGTTTTAATTTACCCACGATCGTGCGCTTTGCATGATTTATGTGAGAAATGGTTCGAGCGCTCGTTTCGGTGTGACACTTTTTGATTAAAGGAAAACGCCTCAAAAGCTTGGGGAAGCTGGAAAGGTATTAGAATTTTTACACCGCGCCTGCAATTGCTGTGGTAGCTGGTTCACACGATCGGTGAACGATCCCATTTTGTTTTGTTTCGGAATTCTTCAGCATTATTGCATTAGAAACAAATTAAAACTAGATATCAAGTATCGCGACAATGTAGTGACCTGGAGATTTGTTGTGAAGCTTACAGCATTGAGTGGATTGAAGATTTATTATTCAAACATTTTTTTTAATACTAAGAAGAAGAAAATTATAGCTAATGGTTTTAATCTCGTCTAGTGGAAAAATAATGTTTTTTATATTAAATTCTATTCCCCGAAAGCTGTGTCTAGTAACACACAAAGACAATGAATTAGTAAGGTGCTTTAGAATTTATAGAAAATTAAAATTGCTAAGTAAATATTCGTATTTAAGTAAAAGCTTTTCTACGGTAGGTGTAAATCACGACTTTATCTGACTCACATGAACATCACATTTTGATTTTCTATAGTTCAACTTGCGCTGTAATTTTTTTTAATTACTTTTTCGATGTACCCTGAATCTTGTTTTAAAATAATTTGCTTTTTAATCGTTTTCTGATGTGATGAAGCTTTAACAAATCACAAGAGATGAGATGAGAAATAAAGCATATAGTTAGTATACAAATTTAAGGAGATTAAACGAACTATAAAAAATGCTATAAAATGCCATAAAATGTATTTGTAAAGAGTGGCTTCAAACGAGGCAAAGCACTATAAGGCACAATGTACTCTGTATGCTAAATTTCATTATAAATGATCACAAACGTATCAGCAAAAAGCCCCGAAACCGTTCCCAGCAAACCAGCAATTAAAATACAATTCCAACTGCCTCCCAACGAGCAGCAACGTATATTTGTTTTCCATTAAGCCCCATACGAGTGCAGCAACCGGGCTCGCAACAAACGCATCAAAGTCGATAAAAATAAATTGTCCAAAAATGCGCAGCCCACAAACGCAACCATGTACGGCTTAAGGAAATGCTTGAAATAATTCAGGACACTGACACGGAGCTTTCTTACGGAACGGCGCGAACCGCTCCGGTCCAAACCACCCGACCCGACACCGATTCACATCCTTGAGTGCGCAGAATTAATGACTCGCGATGACCTGATTTGTGTAGATCCTCCGCTCGCCGGCCTCGGGTGATCTACGAGCTCAACCGCGGCCGGTGGCGAGGCGGGCGAGTCAGCAACTTGCTCAGGGTTCGATGCACACAGAAAAGGATCCCCAGCCGACCTCCAACCCAGCGCCCCGGGAACGGAGGTGAACTTCTGCTCGATTAACTTCTTACACGCTGGCAAGGGTCCGGCCGGGGACTCCGGGGGGGAAGTCACGAACTCCAGCGGACGAAAGGTGACTGTCAAAAAAAAAACCAACCGATTGAGGCGGGGAAGGGCCCCAAGTCAGGTGTGTGTGTGTGTGTGTGCGGGTATACGTGTAGCAAATGGGAGGAGACGAAGAAATTATGACCTGACAAGGCTCTTGGGTCCGGCCAAAGTGAAAGGGACGATCGGTTTCGGGTCCGTCACAGTGATTAACCTTACGAAAGCTCCGCGCGTACCATTAACATTATCATTCCCACCATCAATTCCGTACGGATGGGGCTCCTTTGGGGCCGGATTCCTGGCTGTTCCATCGGCCTAAAGGTGTTGGGTGGTGCATAAAGTGGGAAACGGCTTGCTCCTGATCAATGCGTTCGGCTTCGTCTATCCTCCCGTGCCTCTAAAGAGACCTGAGACCGGGGATAAATTAGTTTACAATCCGCCCGAACGAACAGGACCGAACGAATCCCGACGGCAACGGCTAGCAAATCAAACAAACACCGTTCCAGGGCTGAGCTGACAGTAACTAACCGAACGCCTTCCCACCCGTAGCACCGGATGTGTCATCTCGCGGTTCGATTGTCGGGTAGTTAATTTTTCCACTGTTTTAATCGCTTCGCACCAGATTGGACGATACGAGCGGTGTGGGGAGGTCGGAAAAAAGATCATCGCGAAGCAATCAGCGCCAGCGTCTTCGGAATCGTCGGTTTCCAGCCCATCGCAAAACCGTGCGCGAAATGGGCGTACAGTTTGTAGAACATGCGCCGGTGCAATCTCGCCCGACGCTGGCGTTTGTCACTAGGCGCTGGGGAACTGGAGCGGAAAAGTCATTTCGTTTTTATTTCGCATCTTAATTAATTCCCTGCGCACGCAAGCGATCCGGGCTAAGCCACCTGGAGAGTCTCACGTGATAACGTGACACCTGTAGACCGCCGGTTTGCGACCGGATGTACGAGAATCGGCCCAGATTAATCAGTAATACGTTTTGTGCTCCACACGCTTCCACCGTTCCTCACCAGGGGGCGTTGCGGGCGTGTAATTGGCTCTCGGGCTGAGCACTTCCCAATGACTCATCGCACCCATCGCAGTGACACGGTGTAGTTAATTGAAATCCGCTCTGGCTGCTCCCGGTTCCGAAGGGGATGATATATTTCATCGCCCCGAATGGACGCGGCGTGTGACGTGGCAACCGGTTTCCATGACGTGCGGCAGATGACCGCAGATGTCCGACCGGGGCGCGTCAATGCGCTAATCAGAACGTTGGGCGAATGTGTTTCGGATCCTTCCCGCCCGGCCCGTACCCATCGGATCACACTGACCTGGGCCAATGTTTGCGGCATTCGCCTTCGGCGTGTGGCATACACGGCAACTGGCCATGGTTTTTTGTGGAAAGTTCCTAAAGTGCCACACGCGCTCCGGTCTGAGGATGATAACCTTGCACACGTGAAGCAATTCCCGGGCAAAGCTCCTTCGCCGTAGCTCATTCCGAACCGAGCGCCAAACATAGCTTGCGCCCGACAATAATCCTGACCTAACTTTCTTGATTGCGAGCTGTTTGGAGCCGCGTGTCCAGGAACTTCAAAAAAAAACAACGTCAAACGAAGCGTTTAGATTGCGGCACGTACGTCCGCTCGCCTACTCGAGCCGATAAGCGGACCTCTCCCAGTTCGATGGACTTAACTCGGAACGAACTGAAGACGGCACACGTGGAACCGACCACCGATCCTGACCTATCGCTTATGTTCGGGTATTAGGAGCGCATGCGTTCAGAGGAGATCACCCGCCTGCCTGGTAGCTTATCACCCTCAGCTCAGCTCACCGCACACACACGCTTCAGACCACGACAGACCGAAGATGCGTCGCATGGGCGATAGAGTGGCAACCACTCGGGTGGGGTCACCACGAGGTTAACCTCAAATTTGGCATTCGGCGGTGTTGTTAATCGGGCTCGTGCGCTCGTTGCGCCCGGCATATCGGTTTGTTTTGTTTGCAGCATCGCCACGTGCGGTGCATTTCCAGTCCGTTTGATCATGATTTATTTCGGGTAATTATTGTTCGACCGGCTCGTGCCGTGCTTGATTTTTTCCTACTGCCGCCATTAAGTTCTCGGTAAACATTCTTGTCGCTTTGTTGAAAGGCGCACGCGGTGTCTACAGTTATTACTCATAAGGACCACGGGTGGGTTCGAGATTGACATTTCCGAATCAATCAGCTAATGTGTTAGAGGAGCAATTAATCAGTCAAAATGTATAATTTGATATTCATAAGGAAGCTGTAGGTTCTGGACTGGCTGCGGGATAGGACGATCTAGGTACCTGGAAGATCTACATGCTTTTCTGACTGGACTTTAGACTTTACTTTGTTCTGTTGATAAGATCCCGATTCTCTCTGTTAAATTCAGCATATTACAATAAACTACTCGTCCTCACTCCCTGATCATGTCTCATGTTTTCAGCGCCGAAGCTCCTGCACGTCTCTTCGAGTAATTTTATTACTTCATTAGGAAACCTCGCACAACGGGCGGAGCGAGTTCCAGCAGACGTGCAGACCCCGTACCAGAAGCAAACTTTTGCGTTTGCTCCATTCCCAAAACAAAAAACCCCTCGATCCTTCGATAATGGCTGACGCCATCAGCACTCCAACGGGGAACGGGGAAGCTTTTCGGTAATTTCCGTAATTATCCTTGGGATGAAAATAATACCCAAAAGTATATCTTCCCGCATCGACCGCACGGGCGGGAGGCGGATGGCAATGGCGTGCGGACGGGGGAAGCGTTTAATCGCTTACTTCGATCGATTCCGCCCGGCCGTGCGGTGCAGCCCGGGGAAAAAGTTATTGCCACAATTAACACATGGCGACGTGAACCCGTCGTGAGAGGGATTCCGTTTCACCCGGCGGGTCAGTAGCGGTAGATTTCACTCGTGTGCTGTAATTTTATTGTTGCATGTCATGCACCCGATGCCGTGGCCGTACGTAACAGGTCAGTTTGAATTTTTATTTTTTTTCCTTTTTGCCTTTTATTTCACCACCAGCGTACTGCGATCCGGAAGCTGACGATTCAAATTGCAAAAAAAAAGCCCCAGAGTAGGCACAGTAGCGCCATCTGGGGGGAAATAAATAAAACAATTAGTATCGAAAGAGACTTCAAGTGTTCCTCCACTGCACTCCATAATTCACGAAAAAATCAACACTAAAGTACGTCTTGATGATCGTATCAGTTGGTCCGCTAAATTTATGCTTTCAATGCACTATGATTCAGCTGATACAGTCATTCGCCGCGTGCAACCTCATACATCCTGGAGGCGTGTGCACGCTAGTCGATCACCGAAACTCGAGTGTCAATCGCGGTCTCCGCTGCATCTTCGTACGTCTCCCGGTCGCTCGCGGCGCGCGGAGAGCGGTTCGCATTAAAAAGACTTAATTTATGGTGATTAATGTTGACATGTCAGATAATCGGAACGCGTCCCATCGCGTTTACCCGCGTAAATTATGTTGAGTGTGTTCGATCGAAACGGGCAGAACGACGCTAGCGTGATCGCCAAAATAACAACGTCGCTTGTTGGTTACATTTTCATCCGCTTTTTTTTGTGCCTGTTGCAAGACCAATGGCGAACATCGCAAACCGTACTCCCGCAAGAGCCTGCCACGAACCTTGGACGCCTGGAAGCTTGGACGCGGTTCCGCGGCTCAACGCAAAACGAAAAAGAACGATTTTCGGGTGGAGTTGGTGCCAGCTGGTGGTGAGATTTTGGCCGCTTTCTTTGGATATGTACCAAGACAAGACAAGACTTCACAAAAGCCACACCTTCGCCGGGCAAACAGCCGTCAAAATCGGAGGCGCCAATTTGTGAAACACATAAACCTGCCAGCCGGCTGGGCCGTTCGCGGACAGAGATTATCTGGAGGGCGGTGCACGGCTTTCAAGATACGGTGGAGAGATGCACTTGTTGGAAATCGTTCTGCAACGAAACATGCTTATTAAGATTAAAAATACACTACGTGAACTAAGGCGCACGAGACGAAACCCTCCCATGACTACATTGTGTGCACTGGGTAGGGTAATGGGCAAAAGTGAAAGTATGACCCCGGCCGGTAAGTTTAATGTCTCGGAGGACACCAGCTTTCCCCTCCAGGACCCAGCGAATCGAGCTGTTGCGCAAGCGCGGATCTTAAATCCCAACTCTGCATCAAGCAATAGAGCCTACTTTAATCACCTGTCAGCTGTAGCGCTTCCTATCCTGGAATGTCTCGCTAGTGAAATGCTAACGCGTGACCTTCCCCCCAGCACGGACGTCCAATCGAAAGCGGAAATTGCATCGCTCGCCGAGAACACCGTGCCGAAACGGGTCCGAATGCTTGCGGACATGAAATCGTGCTCCAGTAGCAGCAGTAGCCGAGTACCTCCAGTCACATCCCCAACATCAATATGGATGTCAGGGGCACTCCGCGAAGCTACGGACCCAAAATCGCCCGGAGTCGATTCCGTGCCCGGTTGGAAGCTTATCGGAACGCCCTCTGCTAGCTCCTGGAGATATTCCCACCCCGAAGTCTCACCGACATCGACATTCCGAATCCGCCCAACACCCGCGGTACAGATTAAACGATGGGGACACTCCGGGAACACCTTGCGCGCCAATGCCCACGAGCCACTTTCTAGCGCTCCATCAATGTTTCCTCCCTCTCCGAGAGCCCCGAGGAAAGATAGTTGCACCGCGCTTGGATTAGGACTCCCGTCAATGCCTCCGGGTCAGGCTTTAGCATATCCGCACGCATCGCATCTGCCACCCGGTCCAGCGAGGCCCCGTTATTAAAAGCGGTTGTAATTAGCATACCGTGGCTGGGCCCATAGCTCCTCAATGTACAGGCCGGGTTGCCGATGGACCTCCTTTATTGGGTTCCATTTCTTCCCGATTAAGATCGCGTGCGTCGCCTCGGTGGTGATAGATTTTTGCACCAACCCTCCACTCAACTACACACTAACGCCCGTTGAGAAGAGACGCTCACTTTTCCCACGTTGTAATTAGGCTCAGCGTTACCAGCGGCCAAACGGTGGCATCCCTGAGAGATAACCTGTCGAACGTTTGCCGCGTGGTGCCTCCGGGACGGCGAAGCCAGTTTTTGTTTTTTCCTTTTCCGCGAAACCGCGCCGCTCAGCTGGTGGTTATTAAATTAAATCAATTTTTATACCATTCCGATAATCTTGATCGGGGCGGTAATTGTGGCCTTTTGTACAACTCGTCGCCATCGCCGGCCATGGGTAGACGCCATTGGAAGCCATAAATAGTCGGCCGGACAGGCCCTCTGATCCCGGGCAGATGCCGGGGCAGCGATAATGAGGCTGATCATATTTTCGTTTTATTAGACCGTGATGAGTGATTTATCGCTGGATGGTTATCAGCCGTACGGGCGGGTGAGGTTTTGGACTGATATCGATAAGAATATTGGGACATACTAGCGGGAAGCTTTTGGCGACGTTGACGCTTTAGGTTTTCGATGCATGCATCATCTGCGCCATCTCGTCTCGAAATAAGTCATTATCGGTTAATGGAAAGTGATAATAAAATTACAAAATTATACAAACTGGGTTTTTTGTGTGTGTGTCTCCAAAAAAACTAGCTCAGAAGCGCACCAAAAAACAGTTAGAAAATGCAAGCTGCTCTTCAACCGATCGAACGGTGCATCCACCCAGCATTAGCATATTTTTTAAATTTATTACTTCATTATGATTAATCGAACGATTATGCGCACATCGTATACGGGGCTCGTCGTCTGGCCAACTCGGGGCCGCATTTTTTTAAACGCACCTCCTCCGGATGCATAACCAAAACTTGCACCCAAAGTGCGTGACCGCTCTCGCTTTCCATCCATCGCACCATTGGCACCGTTTCGCGTTCGTGTGCGTTTCGTTTTTCCACGATGCCGGTGAAAGGACACGGCATCGGCGCCGGGTACCGGGCGAAACATAATTACCGAGCCCTTTTTCTGCGAGGGCAAAAGTCGGGAGCAAAACAATCAAACACGTCGTAAATATTGTAAATTGCCTAATTGATGGGTCAGCGTCGGTCAGCGGCGGTTTTGCGAGACCGTGTGTGCTTTTTTTTCATGCTCGATGCGATGCCTTCTTCGACTGTGCTGGTTGGGGTTTTTGGTAACGCAAAGTGCAAATGTTTTGTACTTCGCTCGTCCTGTGAAAGGTGTTTTGGGAAGGTGGCATTTTTATGAACGATTTTTTCACGTCGGGTTTTTACTAAGAAAATTGTATAATAATTTTTTTTTTATATTTTTAAATAAATATATTCTTGGAAATCGTTATTTTTCTGGGTTGTACAATAAAGGTTTAAAACAATTGATGATGTTATTTATTTTTTATGTTGCCTTTGGGCTAAAAATCTATAACTTATTGCTAACTTCTCTCTTTTAAAACAAAATGTTGTACATAAAAACTATAAAAAAATAAAAAAAATAAATACCTCACATATTTTGGAGATCCATAATAAATTGAATTAAACCCTCACGGTCTTCCTTATGATCGATTCCCTTAATGATATGCACCTTCACCGCCTTGCTGGAAGCCGAATCGAACGCAACCGCGGTGGGTGGTCCGGAAAGGAAAACAAGAAAGCGCAAGAAGCACCCGAGCCGTTTTGTGCCAATTGTACAAATGATTGTGCAAACTGTGCAATTACGCTGCGTTTTTGATTGCAGCCAGTGTTTGGCCATTATCTCGTCGTGCGTGTACGTTTGTGTGCCTCCTTACGGGAACCGATATATGCCCCGGGTTCTGGTTAACCTGGGAAGCCTGTGAACTAAAGCAAGGTGGGCAGCAGAAAAAAAACAAGTAAACAACCACACATTTGCCCGCATCGCATAAATCATCGCCCGGCTTCTTGAATTTCGGTTTTCATAAATCAATTTTACGGAATCGAAACGAAACGACTTCTTCCTGAGTTATGTTGCCCGCCGTGGCGAACAATCGCAGCGGGACGGAATGTCCTTTCGCGTCGCAATTGATTGAGAAAATTGCACGATCGCAACCTTTTTCGCAAGCGGCAAAATGACAGTCGAAGCTGGTGCGGGCGACGAAAAATGCGTCTCAATCGATGCGGCACGTACGGCGAATCGAACACCGAAGGTGCCAACCGGAGAAATGGTTTAATGGTTTAATTATTGTAATCGTTTCGGCCAGACAGCTGTCGGCTTTGTGGTGGTGGGTTTTTTTTTATTGTTCACCCGAGAGAGTTACACAAAAGTTACTCATAAAACTTATCGAGCAGCTATGAATATGAAAAATGATCGTTGTAATGAAAATATATCTTACACGTCGTGAGCTCCAACACACACACATACACAAGCACACTTTCCTCGGACCGTGTTCATAAAGGGTCAAAAGGAGCCGCATTTTTTTTTCTTGTTAACATGCCTACCCGACCTCCAAATTAACCAATTCCAGCTACAAACAAGCTACAACTATAAAAACATTACACGGAGCGAACGTTTTCCAACACTTCCTCCTGGTTTCGCCGGTGCACAATGACGCGCGGGTTGTCCGCCCAGCCAGAGGACATAATTTATGCCCGGTACATGCTACCGAATTAATTTAGTCAAATTAATTGGCGTACCGTCCGCGGGTTTATCTCGCCGTTCGCCACCGTTTCGGCTACACTCGCCCGCAGTTGGGCTACCGAATGGCCCAACCGTCCTGAGAATGGGACAAGTAAGTGGACCACTGCCGCCGCTAGTGCGCGAGGTGTCAGTCAGTGTCAGAGCTCAGGGTGTGTGTGTGCGTCGGAGGGGATAACCCAATCTCGGGGCATTTCACTGCACCCTCGTACCACTGTGCGAGACGTTTTGACACTTGTTGACACACACAAACACACGCGCGCACATGTCCGTTCGCGAGTGAAAAGATCTAGTTTTCCAAGACGTCCGGATATTAATGAAATGACGGAGTTGCCCACCCCCGGGAGATGAGTGACAGTCGGGCGGTAAATCATCCCGCAACCTGGAACCGGTGAGATGAAGCTGTTTTTAAAGCTAATCACAAGAAGATGGCCAACAAAAGCGCTTAGGTGCGCAGCAACGGCGATCGCTCGATGGTTGAAACCTTATTTATGAATGGTGCCTCCGAGCGGTTGGCCCCTTTCTTCGGCTGTTTCGCCGTGAAGCTCAATCAAATCGGGGAATGCAATTAATATATGACTTATCTCCACTAACTAATGATCAACGTGATGGTTTGCTTGTTTTTTTTTTTATCCTTGAGCGCTAGAACGGGTTTTGTCCTGCTGTGAAAGCTTCCTCAAAGTAAAGGTTCAATTAATTTACAGAAAAAAACTCATGGAAATTTTTCTCTCCTCGAAGACTTATTTTTTAGATCATATATAGCTCGTGAAACTATTTTTGACTTCTTCAAATATAGAGCACTTTAAAGCTTGTAGTGCAGCTGAAGCTGTCAATTGACGAATCTCAGCAGCGACGCCTAGCGGAAAACAACCGAACGTGTAATGTCGAATCTGACAGACGAGTGTCGGAATCTGACAGAATTTTAAAGCAAAACTTAAAAGACTGAGTGAAAGAGTGATTTTTATTTCTATTGTTCTCCTCGACACCTTATCAATCCTTTCACTGGCAATCGAGTTTGTCCCAAAAGCATCCCAAGGTCCCCATCGATCGTTCGTATCGATTCGTTAAGCCGACCAGAAATAGCTCGTTCGGGAATTCGTTCTTTTCGAGAAGCCTTTTTTGCGTCGCCCCAATCCAGTATCCGCACCAAGCAGCACACGCATTCTTCGTTTTATCCGCACCCTTGCACCAGGCCCTTGCAGCGATACCGAGATGCACTTGGCTGTGCCCATTACAACTTCCGTTTCGTTTTGCTTTCTTCGCAGCGGCGCGCCAATAGGCGGACAAACAAAAATAGACCATCCTCACCGAACGACAGCGACGGCGACGACGCCATGCGTGGTGTATTGCAGCATTGATTTACGTACCTTAACCAGGACGATGACGAACGAATGGAAGATGGACGTTTTACGCCCTTTTATAGCCGCGACAGGCAGGCAGATTTTTATTCCCATCCGTGAGGCAAAACTGTTACCACCGCACACCGAAACATTCTGCACCGTTCTGCCCCAAAACCATCTGCAAAAATTTCCCTTTCATGGTGCAGAAATTGTGTCAAAAGACGGTGCGTGTGCGTGTCATCTGTTTTCCGGCGCGCACGCAAGCGCTAAAAATAAAAGATCAAATTAATGCTCCGCGCTACGTCTCCAAGATGCCGCGCTCTCGCGCGACATCCAAAGGACACTGGTTCTAGGTCTTGCACGTGCCGACCGTGGCAGCGCTGGCAGATTAATTAGAAATTACCGTCACATCCGTCCAAACGGCGCAACGGTGGAGTTGGCCGAACCGAAAATAAATCGTAAATTATGCTGCTCTCTGTATTTTTGGTTTTTTTCTGTTTTGCATCGCATCCGAACGGAAACACTCACACCAACGTGCAAGAGTGCGCGCACACACTCCCTTGCCGGCCGGTTCTCGGTTGAGATAAAAAAATTGCCTCGCACAGATCTTTTTTGTCCGTGCCAATGAACTTCAAACGCGCGTCCGCGTGGTGCAGATGCATCGTGGGGCAAATGCAGTTCGATTTGACGCTGTGCGAGACGGGGATGGCGGTGCAGCGGTGGTTAATGGTAATGAGTTCTAAATTTAGAGACCGCATTTGTCACAGCACTTGCTCCTGCCGGGTGCAGTGAGCGCATTGTGCGAATGGGGAGTACCAAGTGCAAAACACCGAATTTGGACAAAAAATTGCAATGCTAAATTTGTTAAAAATCAAGAGCATCTTTGGATTCTTTTTTGAGGAAATGGGAATATTTTTATGGACAGACATTTGCAAAATAAACGAATATTTTTACAGCTACTAGTAGACTTTGAAATCCTGCGCTTTTCTCACATCTCAAAGCCCAAATATCTTCTATGTTTCTTCAAAATTTATTCCGATTTCTCAAAATCTCAATAGCTAACAAATTTCTTTGAGTGTTTCCTTATTTTTTTAGACGTCTGATAGTTGTACTTCAGCTGCATGTAAGCAACTACTTGATGGCCAGATTACAGGCGTTATCTTTTGGTGAACCGAGTGTGAACCTTACATGTCAAAACTCTTTCACAAATAGTAATGACTGGATTGGATCAATCAAAAATAATTAAATATAATTTAAGAAGGTTTTAATTAAAACTTCTCTCCACTAAACTGAGGGAATCGTGAAACGGATCGGATAAGACATTGTTGGACTTAACGATTAATCACGCAATTCAATAGATAACACTAAAGAATTCAAGTATAGGTATAAACACTCTTGGCAACACTGCTAGAATTAGTTATCTACCCGAATTGTAAGCATGTACTCGAATGGCAATTGAATAAGCAGATACAATCAAACAAGAGAACAGGAAAAAACTACTTTCTTGGGCTCAATTTCTGAGGAAAATCTGGAAAATGAAAACCCACGCCATACAGTGAAAGTTTGTCATATATTTGGTAAGAACGAACACTTAATTGCTACTTAAAAGTTCAAATGTGGTTTAAAGCGTTTCAAACATTACTTGCAAGCCATCCAATGCATTAAAATATGCACAACTTCTATGGATGTTTCCTCCAGCCCAAGAACCCGGGAACTTCGAATCTTGTGCCAAATCTTTCGCAAATTGATTTCTCACCCTGCATGGTACATTTGCACCGCCGAAACCGATGCTTTGCGCGAGAGAATCCTCCACAAAAGCCGGTCGGACTGCCCGCATCAAACGGCTATCAGTTTGGCGCGTCGGAAGACGTTAAATAAATTAATTGCCCAAAAAGACGGTCGTCGCTCGCAGCGGTGTGGCATTATTTGTTTCGCGATAATAGTAAGCGAGCACCTCGTTTTCGGTGCGTCGGGTACCACACCGGTACACCAGATCGGTACCACATGCCCACACCGGACGTTAAATCAACCGATACGATCCGATCGGTCGGTGTAGCGTCACCGGCAGGCCGAAAAACGCCGAGTGGAAGAAATTCGCATCGCCCGTTCTTGCTGCTGTGAGAGTGTAATTTTTGTTAATAAATTTTTATCGACAGCCCGATTAAATGGGGGGGGAGGAGGGCGAGAGGGGCGAATGCATCGAATCGCGATGGAAAACAATTCGCACCGGCGTGGCCATTTTTTATTCCCGTCTGATAAGTGTCAAAACGCTGCTTTGAGGGACACTACGGTAACTTGGCGTTTGGGCTCTTTCGCTCTAGCCGCCGGGAATACGATTGTCAGGACTGGGTCTGGTTTTACCGAACACGGTGCCAGTGGGCATAACAACGCGTTCGCCACAATAGCCCGAGATTCGGTTGTTGGAAGGCAATAAAATTTTATTGTTATACCTACAGTCCGCATACGCCGATTTCGCCGACAATTGTGGCATCTCGGATATTTCTCCGAGGGCCAATCGGTCGTTCCCGGAGCTACATACGTACGCTGCAGCCGTTAACGAAGCAGCATGCGGGTACTTAGTACTGCCCTTTTCATTAATGCTTCTCCATTGATCGTTTGCAGCCGAAATGGACCAGCCGTCATAACACACAACTCATGCAGCGGCTTTTATGCTGTTATTAGACGAGGAAAAACAGTGTCAGATGGTTTTGGATATTTTCTGCCAAATCGCGTTTGACAGAAAATATCCAAACCGCAAATCACAATTCGACATGCTCAGTTCTGATTTTTTCAGACTGGATATTTTCTGTCAAAATGGTTGTTTGTTTACATTTCGGTTTGTTTTGGTTTTCCTGTGGTTTTGCATTCACCTACAATTTTGTCCGTACATTGTACAATCATTATTAAAAGCATTATTACACAAAATAACCGCTCCGCCCAATGTATCGTTATTACACGAGCGGGTGGATATTTTATGCCAAACGCCGCGCCGGAGCCTAGTTTGACAGAAAATATCCAAAACCATCTGACATTATTTTTCCTCGTCTAATAACAGCATTACTCGCCATTTTACTTATTGTTTTACTTCTACCGAGCTGTCACTAGTGTCAATGGGCTCGCCCGAGCCTCCCCGAAACTGCTCGAAACTGTCGCTAACCGCGTTTAAATCTGAATTATTATATCTGAGACCCGATTTTCAATAACCCATCGCGACCGGCTCGCCACAGGAGCCAATGGTGCCCATCAATGGTCATGAGTGTCACTAAATAACGACCTTTTTCTCTTTGGCGGGCGGGAAGTAAACATATTGCATTAAGCACACGCTTGCATTTGTTTACATTTTCGCCATAATTCCCGTCAACCGAACGTCAGACGCTACCTCCCGCTGGGAGCGCGCACGATCCTCGCCGAACCTCGGGCATGCACAACGGCTCTCCGGCTCGTTTTTGCACCCTGTTTCTACCACGCTGCTGATCGTAATCTGTTTTCACTGATTCATTTCGATTAAAATTAACAAAATGCTAACTCACGCTGCGCTTTCGATGGGGTGCCGGGTGCTTCCAGAAAGCCATTAACGATCACGTTCGAGATTGTTTCCACCGGGGGGATAAGTAAAGGACGCAAAGAAACGCCTTCGTGACATACTGCACGGGAACGGGATGGGTTGGGAACGAGTGCGGCGCAAGTGCCCTCGGGAAGGTGACATTTTTCCCATCGGCACTTTCATTCCAGCCCGCTACTAACAAGACGCGAACATACCGTGAATACGACCCGGGGACGGTAATTAAAATTTCTCCCAAAACAAAATCCCCAACCCGCAGCGCAAGCCGACCCGGACATTATTCGGCCGGTGAAGCTCCCGAGCGTGAGGTGTAAACGCAAAGTTGAAAGCTTACTCCGGCCGATACTAATTGACGCCGTTTGATTGTACACATTTTCGCTAATTGAAAGCATTAATCATTTCGACTGAAATATGATGCCGACGGTGCGGGGCAGTGAAATACGAGTTCGTAGCGGAGTATTTTGGTGGATCCTGTGTAGGATGTGCCTGTTGAGCAGTGGTCACAAGATAGTGGACAAAAATCAAATACAACCACGGCACAAAACACTCGCAGCCTGTTAAGGGAAAAAAGGACGTCAGCATCCTTTTCTTGAAGGGCACCAGCTAAAATCAAACGTACCACCCGATGGGACCATCTCCGCGTTCAAAGAACGGCAGGTACCCGCGAGCGTCCATAGCGTCCCGTGTACAAAGTCATACCCGTACCCTTGTCGAACATTTTAATTAGCACACACGAGCGCGCGGGACTAAACGTCCACCTGACACGATGTCGCCGCTCGTTTTACAATGCATTAGTTTCCCATTAAACAGCGAGGCCTCCGCCCCGGCACCACGCCACGCGCGAGGTGTTGATCTAATATAGAAAGCTCATCCGGTAGAAGAGCGCCACCGGAGCCGGTTCGTCTTCATGGCAGCAATCCCGCACAACAGACCGGTGGCTCCTCTCGGGGTTCGATTAATCGCGCCGGGCTTTCTGGTGCCCCGTTTTCTAGCGATCCCGCCCAAGGGACGCTCGCGCAAAGAGCGCGAAAAGAAAGTTGCGCACCTCCGTCTCCATCGCGAACCGGTGGACCCGCCCTGCCCGCCTCAACCTAACCTAGCTCCGATGACAACATAATTGCGGTGCGTGGAATCGCTTTTAAAACGGTAATTCATAGAAATTAAGTTGTGGCGATTAAAATGTATGAGATTATATCATGATCATCCATCATCTGTCGCGACGGCATCTGTCAAACTACGCTACAAAGGCACTACACACACAAACATGCACAACCCAGTAGGCGTAGAGTAGAGTGAAGGAACGGCTAACGGCGTTGGGGTGTTTATTATTAGTACGAATCGTACGCTACGATAGTAGTGGTGACATTCGCAATCGGTTCGCTAGTTGTAGCAGCTGCGTCTCGCACTTCGATCACGGCTCCGTGACTGAGCCCGTCGTTCGTTGTGTACCTGCTTCCAGCGCTGCCGAAAGTCTTCGATGCTCAGCTTCCGCTCGGATATCTTCACCGGTGTTCGGAACTTGCGCAGGTTGGGCGCCTTGCCGGCAGCATTCTCCTTCTCGAGGTTGGCCACCCGCACCAGGGTTGCGATTTTCGGTGGCGATTTGCACACGGGAACGATGGCCGCCACCGGTAGCTGCCGGTTCTGCTTCTCGACACCACCAGGGGGCGCACTTGGGACGCCGCCATCTTTGCGCGCGACCCGGCACGATGTCCGCAGATCGTACACTCGGTTCCAGGTGGCGTGATCCGACCGAGTGACTACCGGTGAGGATGGGCTCGCTGGAACCACTCCGCACAGCGTTCGCCGTCGTGTACAGATCGTACTGCGGGGTGAGTCGACGATCGGCAAGTCGGTGGTGTCCTTGGCACGGCGCGTTACAACCCCAGGTGAGGCGGTGGGTGACGGTACGGGCGACACCTTCGTCGGGGAGATGAGCGTCGTGAAGCAGAACTTGTACTGCTCGAACGCTTCCCGATCTTCGCACTCCAGCTTGTGCAGGGTCATCTCCAGCTCGGGCACCTGATGTTCCGGGTTGAACGGACACTGGACGATCTTCAGGATACCATGCGCCCGGCGGCACTTGCTCACGTGGCGGGCCATCGTGTGGCCGAGCAGCTTGTGGGCGGCATTGTACGGACACACCAGCAGATCGATCACACTCTCTCGGTCGTCCATTTTACGCGTTCGTCGAGGGTTCACGCACGGAATGAGCGGCGCTGGAAGGGAACCCGGAGCTTTTATACAAAACACCACCGCTCTTGTGTGGGTACAAATCGGTTTATATGCTTCGTCTCACAGCACCACACGTCGTCTAACGAGTGGAAATTCCTCCAATTAGGTGTAGGCAGGTGTCTCCGGCCAGCTAGACGACGCGTCACGTCGTCTCGTGCCATCAACAGGTAGTAGCACCGCACAAGTCGCCAATCTACGATGGGGGAGGAGTTCCTCGAAAGGATAATCTTCCCGTACTATCCAAACAAGACGAACAGTCTGCCGGATCTAGCCGCTTGCGAGAGACGAACGAGTTCATTATTGAGGTTACACTCAGGATCGTGTAATGATAGCTAACAAGATGTCAAAACTTCTATCAACACTGGCGAGAGAAGCTGCTCCCGGAAAGCCTTTCCCAATTTTACTACCCATTTGAGAGGCACAACAGCTTAAAGCGGGTAATATCTACACGTTAAAAAATACTGTTTCAAAAGTTATATAAACGATTTTTTTTTCTTTCCGTTATCCCTCCATTGACTCTTTCGTTAGACACGCGGTAGCTCCTAGGTAAAAAAAAAAACCCTAGTCCATCTATTTTCTTTTCAAACAAGGACGACACCATGTAAATAATATGAAGGACGCCCTGAAATACGCTATCCAGTGTTTTATGCTACGGGTACGACGATTTCTTATTTCATGATCGTCGCGAGAAAATATCGTTCGAAAGGGTAATAGGAGCAGCTTTCAAGCTAGCTACCTTACGCGTATTTGTACTCCCGTGCCCAAAACGAGCCTACTGGTTGACTCCATGGAAAAAATCCAACCTCTGCAGCAGGATGATAACAAGCCTTGCCAGTGTTCAATAGAAAAAAAAAAAATCAACCTTCACAGGAACGTGCACGTGATAAAACCAGCATCCGAAACCATCGGACGCAGGTTTGGGAAAGGATTCCCTCCGCAACGTAACGCGCACGCGAACCCGAGCGATATGACAAAATATTATTTTTCAATTTAAACGCACCCATCCTGCGGGCCGGAAAGGGAAACGGCTCCATCCGGGATTGGAATTATTTTTTTGAAACCCATTTGTTTGTTGTTTTCACGAGCGAAATCGCGCAACTGTCGATTGGTGCAGCTGCGTTTTTTTATTTTTTTGAATTTTTACATTTTTCAACCGAAGTCAATCAAACGCGTCCGATGATTGATGTTTGATGGGGAGGCATAAAAAAAATGGCGATTCGTTACGATTTTCATATTTCGCTAGCTATTTCTTTGTGTTGATGTATAGCAAATTTTATCCTCTCTCTCTCTCTCTCTCTCTCTCAATAGCTTCCCTAAACTTTTGTCAAACTGCTCTCCAGTGTGCTTCTTTAACCTTTGCCTGCGGTTTGCAAAAGTTGACCAAAAGGGAAAACAATCGCACGGCCTGTTCTGCGCGTTAATTGTTGCGTTTAAAAGCTGCTGCATCGAGCGAACGGCGAAACCATGCCCGAAAACCGTACAGAAAACCGTACAGAAAAGCACGAGAACAACAAAAACAAAACATGATAACTGCAACCGAACGATCACCGAAAGAAAAATGAGGAAAATAAAGCAACCTCAAACCCCCTTCCTGGGAGCCGCCCAGGATGTGTAACAGAACACCCCACCCCCGGTCGGGGTCGAGATGGAGGGAGTACAGGTGGGCGACAGATGGAAGAGCGAAACGTTCGAACAAAAAATTACTGCAGATTTAACAAATTAAAGTCCTATAAATTCCCATACTAATTAACCCGCGCACCGCAATCAGTCGGAATCGATCAGGTGGGATGGGGAGGGAGGGGGGTGGGGTTGAGCCTGGAGGAAACGGGAAGCAGAATCGCCTTGCATCACCACGATTGCGTTGTTGGTTGCGGTTCATGGGATGTAGGTTTTTTTTTTTCTTTGCCATCGCATGTCCTCCCTTGCTCGAATTACTTAAGATGTGCTGTGTGTCCTAGTGCCGGGCTCTGGATGGTGCGGGGAAAGGGGGGGGGGGGAGAGAAGAGTAATGTGCCCTGCCCTGGAAAAGCCAGTTTCACGCCAGCAACATTTCTCCATCGCATACAATTATATCGGCTGCTGTTGCGGATTCCTTTGAAATTCAATGCAAGGAGCGCGTTTTTTTTCACGTTCGCTAGGCAAGGGGAATCAAGGAACAGCCCGAAATTCTTCGTCAGGTTCACACTGCTTTCCGCGAGCACCGACGACCGATGAACCGGGAGGGCACTATGGGAATGCGCGGTGGTTTGAGACATTTTTATGGCCAAATTTATGTTAATTGTTTTATTAGTCATTCCTGAGATTTGCTTTAGATAACACCTGGTTTATCTCAGGGCAATTAAAAACTAAAGCATTTAAGTTCGTTTTCAAAAACAAACTATTATAACAAGCAGAAGTATTTTGGACCAAATCTTAAAATATTTTCTTACTCAATACTTACATTGTTCAGATATTGGATCCGAACATTATAAATCTCACTTTCTCATTTTCTAGTTGCAAAACTTCTCAAAAATTTACTCACAAATTAGTAAGTTTTCAGCTATCGACAATCTCAGACAATATGCACACAAATATCCAGATAATTTTAATTACGGCATAGTAAAATATTGAACTTGTGATGAAAGATGAAAAAACGTTCATTGTTTATATGTCTGTACTCATATTCAGGATATTTACTAAAGAGTTTTTATAGCAAAATATAGCAAAATGCAAACATTGTTCAATTTTCTTATTTTCAGTAGGTCTGTGTACTATTTTCTGGATACGCGAATCAAAGGAGTTTATCTTTGAACATGCTATCCTGCTTTAAACGATTAGAAATATATTTCAACTCTTATTTTGTGTACTCAAATGATCAAAAAACTTGTATCGAATATCATTATTATGGCAAGCAAATTAGGCATTCACGTCACTCACATACGAAAACAACAGTGTATTAGATTTTCGATGTCTCTAAAACCTTTGTAAATATATTTTAAAAAATCTCGGACTTTTTAGATCGCAACGTACACCTTCTTTAAAAAACTGTTTCATAATTGTGTCCACCGATCGACCCACCGTGCGCATTTAAGTTACTCCCTGCACCAGAGATTTTCGTGTCAAAGCCCACCAACAAAAAAAACACTTCTTCTTTTACTCTCCCCCCCCCCCCCCTCCTCCCACCCTCCAGTGGCACCCTTCAAACAGGGCTGCAAATTATTGCAACTGCACACGCTGCCGCACCGGGCAGGCAGGGCGTTGCGAGCGCGTCAGGTCACGTCCCCACGACCGCGCTGCCTAAGGACGCCGTACCCAAAGCACGCTCGCCATTTGGGGAGAAATCAAAGGGCGATCCTTTTGTTCGCCTCCACCGCTGAACGGTCTCGCGTCAGCCGCAGCAGCAATAAAGCGTACGCGAAATGCGAATAAAACGAATAGCACGGTCACCGGAACGACCTCGGCCGGTGCGGAGCCGGGAGAAAATATTATATCTCGTGTCAAGCGATAAATGAGCCCCCAAAAATCCCTTCACTTTTGCAGCGAGGCTACGCCAGCGCACCGGCGCACGGGAATTCTCAACAAGTGAGGAAAGCAGCAATAACAGCAAAAACAGCAACAACAACAGCAACAACAGCAAAGCAAGCAACCAATTGCGCACCCATCCCACCCGCGGGAGTGTAATCCTTAGAGGCGTTTCGTTTTGGTTCTTCCGTTGCGCTTTCTTCCAGGAGGAAGGCTACCTTCAAGGGAGGCACGATGCGGAACAAACGCATCAAACACACACTGGGTCCGGTTTTACATTTGCTGGGTGTTGTCTTGTTTTTCGTTTTTTTTTTTTTTTTTTTTGAACAGCCCCGCTGATGTCCCGGGGCAAAACATTTCCGCATCCGCGTGGACTCCTTTCGTCCCGTTACAAGGTTCCGTCGGATCCAGGACACAGACGACTTCATTACTCAGGTTTTTGCACTTAATAAGAAACGTTTTTCAGCACAATAATCTGTGCCACTTTGTTGGATATTTGTATTGTGGTGCAATGTCACTTTTTGCAAGTTTATTTGTAAACATAAGTAGATTGCACCATTACGTCGAAAACCAGTGCATTAGC